>JAUTBQ010160934.1:0-28409 GCA_032361185.1 Lepetodrilus ovalis | reverse complement strand
GTTCTTTCAGAATATGTAATAACCCCGATAGTGACCATTTTTCCCTATGCAAGTATGATCTTGCCCCTTTAATGCGAAAGTTACACAATTCTAACCAAAATACTACAAATAGCGCATTTTACGAATTTTTCAGTTATTACCTAATGGCCATGATATTAAATGTAGATTTCCCAGGAAATACATAATGATAACCTGGGATGATCACTTTGTGTACATGTGTATGGCTTTCACTGACCCTACAATAATACTGTTTGCTGACATTGTCAGTTTTGAATGCTAATCACGCGGATGGAGTGACAATATAGGTTGACATCAAGAAAACAAAACATACAACATCCCGGTTCCTCGAACTCCATCCGTCAAATAGTGTAGTCATAATGGCCCCATAGCGTAACGTTAGTGTTCATAGACAATACTTCTCTCACAACCAGTGATAGAATATCAATACGCCGCTATCAGAAGAGATACAAGCGTCATCATTCTAACCCATAGCGTAACGTTAGTGTTCATAACCAGTGATAGACTATCCATAGTCTCAGAGTGTGAAAGTTTATAGGTTAAGCATTAATTATATTGATTGGTAGTATATATTACGTGAAAGGGGCCGCTGGAATTCTTTATCTTGTTCTCCAACAACCTAGACTTGCTTAATTGTCTAAACTGATATTTTGAATGGGACTATTTAGGTGAGAACAGAGGTGGACACAGATTAAACCAATGCTAGAAGCTTCTGTTAAAGTATGCGATCACTATGCAGGAACATAACGTAGTGCATATCTTCGTGGGACATGGTATTCATGTACCCAATTGGAAATTAAATGATACACAACTTGTATCAACACCAATAATTTATAAACACCGCCAATATCCAACGCGCTATATATCTCGTCCACATGTTTAAGGCTTGTTAGTTAACTGGTACATATTCAAGCTGTATACGACTACATTGATATTGCTTACGTGACCAGCTACCCTTGGATATCGCCGGGTTGGAAAGCTTCAAGGACATCGCCTGTTTATGACGACCGGAAGGTGTTGACAGACTGGCGAGAGCTTCAGTATAAACCCATGCACAGAACCCGTGTCGTGGACTTTACTAGCGGACATATATACACCATACTTACATGAATTGCAGTCTAATACACGTACAGGCTATTGCAAAATACCTCTAACGTCAGAACAGAACGGAACCTTTAATTGATCAGTCCAAACACCTCGGCATAGCGAACAGTGTTTTGCTAGACAGTTTCCCCGTTTCATAGAGTTAATTACAACAGTCCAGAATACAATGCGTTTAATGCGACTCTTTAATAGTATTTTTATGTAACGGGTTGTTATGTATCCGTCAACGATGTCTTGCCGGCTCACCGAATTCCCACTGGTTGTACATTTGTAGTTCCAAAGGTCAATACATAAGCATATGTTTCTTCCATAAGTGTCATTGTATATCATATGAAGTAGATATTGAAACAGACTCAACTTAGCATTCATTAGTGTCACTTTCGAGTTATTTATTGGCAGAACAGAGGTGATCTAGGTAGGGAAATGCTATCGCCCACGATCATGCTTATTGACATATGAATGGAATAGTCAACTATTCAATCAACATCTCTATCTGGGTATATTTGAACACGAATCGTTAAAACATAAGTTGACGTAGAGTTTACTTGCATCTAATGTTCGTGTTACATCAATTAGTTTGCTATCAGTTAGTGGATATTACGGGTTATGACATGGATTAAAATGTCATAGACGACAAACTATAACAAATCTATTCAAAAGACATTGAGTTATGGTTGGAATATTACACCGTAACCAGGTGCAAACCTATATGTCAATTCACGGTTTCAGTTCTATGTTCTCTAAATGTTCGCATCACATAAGTTCGATAATATCAATTAAGCCAGTTTACACTTGATGTATTCTATAAATATTTAGCTGAATGTATGCTTAGCAATGCTCACACGAGTATCATGTTATTAGGGATACGCCTTGCTGCAGCAATGGTTGATTACGCTGTTGATGCCATTAGCTGCCCCCGTGATTCCTCGAGTTAATTCTGAATTTGCTTTGCTGTATTGCATATTGCATTGTCTTCTCTCTATCAGAGCTATTGTTAATGCTAGAACATGATTGATCATGACACACCGAGACTACGAATGAGCTGATAATTACATTTGAGAACATGTTGCCATTAATATGTCATTTAATATTGAGTACAGCATGTTATGTTGCCAGAACATCTTGTCCCAAGGTTACAAAACGTTTTTGAGTATGAGGTCAAACTCAACTCACGGTTGTGTTCACAGATCCCCATATTACATTTAGGATCGAGCATGGAATCATATTCAAAACGGTTCTTAATATCGTGGCATGTTTCCAAAATGTCATGTGGTTGTCAAATGAAGTATGACGCTGCAGTATTCTCATCAAATCTCAAGAACGTGGAGCACAATCTACAGACCAGTAAGGTCATGACTAATCCGCGAGGTTACGATTTCTTTTTAGCACGATTCCATGATTAAGCTCACATTTTATATGATGAATTGTGAACAAAACTTTGAGTTGAGCATGACATCGTACTCAGAAAAGATTCGTAACCCCGGGACAAGGTTTTAAATTTTGAGACATCGGCATCGTGTTATCATCTCGATAACTTTGACCTTCTGTGGAAGTGGTCATGTCACATGGCCTTCCAGACACGATATGTCATAGCCTCTTACTGACGCTTGGGGAAAACCGTGGGTTTCCAATGCATCGTGGCATGCCTTTGGTGTGGTGGTCAGTCATCATCGGAGATCCTTGGAGATGGTCTCAGTCACCCTCAGACATCCTTTTAAGATGTTGTCCGTCACTCTCAGACATATATATATATATATGTGCCCAGTGAAGCTCTATGACTTGGTGCGTCGTGGTTTTACTCTGAGCAATGCCAATGCATCGAACGTTCTTCATATGCCGTGATTACTCGATAATGAGTCGATATCTCCATAAACCTTTTTTCTGCAGCATTTGGTTACGTTCAAATATTTATGACCTTAGTTTGTCATTGTAATCAGTTCTTGGAAAGGCCTTAGATGTAGCTATTTCCAAACTATGATCAAAGTCACATCCTGTGAAGAAACATAATGTACCTATTTAGTATTCAATAAGTAAAACGTTTGCATTAAATAACAACACTACAATGAAGCATATATCAGCTCAATGATAATGCATTTGTGTTTGTAGAATAACGCTTAAAACAAAACGTGTGTTTTACCATGAGCAAACATACGATGTCTTCATGCAATTTATCATATACAAGTATATTACATTCCGACAACGTATTACATGTGTTGATACATGTATTTACGTTGTGGATAACCTTGAATATATACAAGGTGATACGATGTATGGTGTATAACAACACTCGCGTGTGCCCATATACAAACATCCGACGTCTACCGTGTTGTGTTATGCCGGAGATGTCCTAACATCATCATAGCCGAGTCGTCCGTCGCATCTATGTCTCCATAAACAATACGACATCCCGATAGCACTCGGCAATACGCCGCTATCAGAAGAGATACAAGCGCCATCAAACCATCTTCTTCGTTTTAACACCGATGAACACACGAGATAAAATAAGTAACGATCAGGAGCAAAATAGTTGCAGGATATGCCGCAAATAGCTGGCATGCCGCCATTGACACAGTCGTTAATGGTATGTCAATGGCGTAGATAGCGGAAACGTAATGTAATGAATGCAAGACGCGCTAGGTATTTGAAAGGATTAAGCTATCTATGCAATATTATTAGCCAGTGGCGAAACATGTAGATAACATGGAACGACTTTCTCATATAGGCAGGTGCTTCATGCCAGAGTACTGCCTGTATCTGATCGACCATCGACGGCGATAAAGATAAATGTTGGGGCCATAAGTGACCACAAATACCTGCGGTTATTTCGACCTTCCCCACTCCGGAACGAACACTTAAAGGGGTATGTTTGTAGACAGGTACAAAGTTCGATTGGGAGTGTAATTACAAGGGGGACATTGCCGAGGAGTGGTGGTTAAGAAAGAAAGTTGCAACATCACTGAGATTACTCGAAGGAAGGTCGTTATTATAGAACATTGATATACCGTCATTTTAACTAACCGTAAATATTTATGTTTGATAAGACTATCCTTTGTGTATGTTTCGTCAATGAGAAATATGTATCTAGGAAGAAGAACATCCACTAAATTGTGCATTAATAAAATCAAGAACTATGTGCATACATTTAGTAGGCAAAGGATAACACAAGTGCATACCCGTCGTCATACTATATACCCGTATTGACCTACCATTGAACACTATTTATCGTGTTGAACTGCTGACATGTACGTATATGCAAGTAGTTTGTTCTTTAATATTAATTAATTATCAATATCTTCATTCATGCAAACCGTGGGTAGTTCAATGAGCGTTTCTTTGTATACACACAATATCATGAAATCGTACAATTAAGAAACAACGCACGACGCATTTGAAGCGCCTTCGTTACAATATATACCCATATCGATCTACCAATCATTTAACATTATTGTTTATAACGTTGAATTTAACATATGTACGTATGTATGTAGTTTGTTCTTAAAACGTAATATTAATTGTCGATATCTTCCTTCATGTAATTACTAATATAAACCGTGCGTATGTCGCAGGCCTTTGCTATTGCGCTATCAGTATGCATACCCATGAACTATACTTAGGGTTGCAATACGTAACGTTCTCATGTTATGTGTTCCTGCTTCTTATGGGGTGAAAACATAGAAACATGTTTAGTTGTTGACATGTCTATACGGTAGTATAGATACACACTGTGCATACGAACTCTGGATACAGATATTCATCATTTGCCTCTTTGAGAAATGTAATCACCGCTGTCACAGATCTGGAAGCACATCAACATTCACGAGGACTTGGCATACCTTAAGAAATCAGCAGATATACTCGTGCAATAATGTGTGCATTATGTCACGTATATATGCACTCTGAGTGTAGGTATGTAATAGCAAACTGGGTTGATCTATTGCACGCCTATGCCTCTGTATTTTTTATAAGTATGATCTCCTATTTTACGGGACACCTCTTGTGTCTGACCAATGTTCATGTGGACATTCTCCACATGTTCGATAACAATTGTTTTCCCATTACGTACACAAATAAAAACAATTCATAGGAAATATTGTAAGTATAGTTGTTCATTGATCGGTCCACATGTATGTATATCTAATGTATCTATATATTACCTGTCGCAATGATACCATCTTGAGACGGATCAACTGTACTTATTGTACATATTAGTACTGGACACCGTCTAGTTCCAGCTATGGTCGGAATGCCCGCAATGTTCTGCTTTCCTCACACCAGTCTGATAGGGGAATCTCTTACAGTATCAGCAGTCGTCACGTGACCTACTGACCCAGAGTGATTGACAGGTATATAAGTACTCGCAGCGTGCACATGCTCCGTAGACACAACACACGAATTGATAATAATCCAGATTACCTAAATATTGTATAGGTAAATGACTCCACTATAATATGCTAGTTATTCTACTCCGGTATTTATGTTCTACGTGAATAAGATATATTTGAAGGATGCGGACAGTGTTTAATATTTGGATTTAATATCGTTGTTCGATATTTATTAGGTTATGATTGCTTCGTGGAACGGATCCCTGTCCAGATCCTCAATGTGATCAGTATGTCACCTCTCTCTTGGAGGGCTGGTCGCTCCACGGGGGGTCTACACTACCCCCACACTCCGTATCACGACCCTAGCCGGGGCTTAGTCTACCTGTTTTATCATATTTAAATAAACGTTTTCATAAGATTAAATAAACATTGTTTCACGTGACGCAAACAATGCAGTATCAGTTATTACGACGGAATTACACGATGCATACTAGCACTATTGCATTTAGCGTACACATTGTCATAAGGTTATTGTTTTTGTTTTTAACATATGTTATTCAAAGGAAGAGTTACAAGGCAGGATTACATGAAAACCGATAAAGGGACAGAAAAGACGAGAAGAGAAAAAAATAACGATTCAAAAAGAAGGCAACACTTGACTGTACATATTGCTATAGTTACTATGTTAACGAATATGGTTAGTAATGTTACAGATCAAGTTCACATAACGACATGTTAAACAAGGTTACATAACCAACACATTAATGAACTGTTACATAGGCGTGTTTAAAAACAACTTGAATTACACCTAAGTACATGGTTGCATGATCTACATCAGCATGGTTACCCAATGTAGGAAATATGTATAAGGTAACACGTAACTTAGATGTAAATGAATGTTTTGCCAGATATGCCTTATCTTCTTATAGAGTGTTTTATGACATGCAAAACAGTGTTCTATATTGTTTATTGACCATTTTTAGATTTCTTAATTAAGCGGCCGATATTTATTCTTCCTCCAATGTGCCTGCAAGTTCTTGTAGAGTACCTGGATCATGTATACTTTTGGACCTTCTTCGTTCTTAGAATATTATTCTGCTATACAGATACATTCATGTTAAACAAAAAGCTATTGACCCATAAGTAATGTCGTTGAAATAGGTAAAGCCTAGTAAATAGGATGTAACCGTTCATGCCGTATGTTATCATCTGAAGTGTATAGGCACGTTGAATATAGACTTTTAAACCAGTATACAAGGGATTTGTAAATTATCTAAAAGAAACGCCAATGATAGTGATAGGTCGACTGTTGTATAGGGATACACTGTTGTGCAGTGACAACTTTACTTTAGTATACACATTTCAGATATGTTTAGTTGTTTGATACCAGTTGATTGACCTATGAGAAAACTAAACACAAGTTGGTTTGGAAAAAAAAAAGTGTGTCATGACCAATATGGTACTATCATGTCCCATATGTTAGTCACGAAATTCTATTACTGATATGTCAAAATGAGATGATTGACAGGTGGTGTCGATGTTATCATTTGCTCATCACCATCAGTAGGTTTACGGCCACGTGTCTCTTGGCAGGTGAACTAAAGCCTGGCTATAGGAAGTTGTTAGCAGTGTGTGTAATCACGACAGTAGTAGGTATACTTCCTCTTGGCTACTAATGTCAATCACTAGTTTTTGTTATGTGTATGATTGACTTATGTAACACAGCATGTCTTCCGCATGCCACGATGATCGATAATATAAGCACATCGTTTACATCGCTTCAGAGCAATTTCAAAATAAACATTATCAAAGTTATGAGCATCACTGTAGATATTGGTTCCAGTATCCTCACGTTGTATGCGCGTAATAGTTGTAATTAGAAAAATGCATCGATTCCCATTATGCATGTTTCTTCTCCAATAACGTGTCGTAGTTATTTTTTTTATATTTGTTATTTATTTATATTTGTATTTATGTATTTGTTTATTTTGTAATTGGGGCTTAGAACAGCTTTAAATATTGTTTCTCTTATTTAGAATAGTCTGTATGTATTCACATGCATATTATATTCACATATCAAATGCATCTTTATTTATATACTAATATTGTGTACAGTATATTCCTATTAGGTTTAATATACATTCGTACGCCTGTAGACTGGTGTGTATAGTCGTATTACTAGAGTAGGCTATGTATCGAGTTTTCTACTTCTATCCCGTATTATATAGTGGAATAACGTATAGGTTCACCTCTGGTAGTGTTTGTTTACGCTTAGAATAAACGATTAAATTTACATTTAAATTTCGTAAGGCAAACAATCCCGCTGTCTCCTTGTCGTGTGTACATACCGAAACTCTGAAAGTAAAATTTTAGCGATCGTCGAGGACGAGTTATGGTCGAGGATATATATAACCGGGCTATTATAGTGTTCCTTGACATGAAACTGTTCAAATGTCATCTGACAGGGTTCTGTAATAAGTGCATGTTTATGTAGAGTGTGTGTACATTTCGACAGTGTTCTGTCTGGTAAAACAGCCGATGTTAGTCTGATCCTAGTACGTTAACCTACCGGTATCTTTACCCCTTTCTCTGTCACCCACTTCAGTTAGGTTTAACATGATCAGTTACCTCAAGAATTTACAAATATTGGTATTTTACAGATATGGCTTCGTAGATGGGTTTTCCATTGAATTGAAATCGGGGATTTATCCCTAGCTATTTGCATGGATTCCGAAAGGATTATCGGCCAATAATATGACAAGTTTCATGACAGGTTGGGCTTAACTTGGCTTGGGGAGCACTTGGCGTTGTCTTATCTTGTAATGAGAAATGCATATCCATTGGGGGTTCTGGGTAAGGGTCGGGTGGAAATAGACCCCTGGGTACCCGTGAAGAGGGGAGGGGGAGGAGTTTAGGGGCTCTAGTGTTGGTTTTGTAACACAGACCATCTCAGAGATAGAAAGCAATACAAGAAAACCTCTTGACATCGAAACTACTTCTCACGTCGAAGACATGGAAATATCGTTCATCTTGCAGACACGGACACTTAGGGGTGGCATGGGCGAACTGTAGAAGGGTCAATGCTGAAGTGCAGGGTGTGTTGTAGCGCGGAGTTACCGCCCGGGGGGTGACATATCGCCATGCGTTTGATCGTGACTCCGCAAGGACATGCATGTTTTACGATTGTATAATATAAATTCAAATACCTTTTTTGTTTGTTATCCCTATTCTATCATGATGGGTGGTGTACAGCAGTGGACACAGACGAAGCTGTATGTAAACATGTGTGTATTAGGGGCAGCTCGAGTGTGTGTCGCAATTACGATGTTGCATTCAATTATTAGTTCAGTAAACATTCATACTCGTGAAATTGTCACATGAATTTCTATGACACTGATATATATTACGAACGGGGTTTATTTAAGTTTGTTTATTAAAGGAAAGCGCGGATACAGGCATATGCAATTTCCCATTGTTCGCTAGTATAAGTTACTCTGCTATCTTTAAAGGACATAACATATATTAATCACAATCACTTCCGGATTTGGCGCTCTCATTCTCTGCGTATTGGCTGTGGAATTACGTGTAACTATGTCCATATTGTTTTACTTAAATGCTTCAAGTGACCATTTGCAAATGTCATTGCAGGATGAAATTCAATTAGGAACGATATGTTTGGAATGTAATCTGGTTATGATTCTAGAAGAATGCGTGGACAGAAATAGGTATTTAGATCCGGTCTGCACCTTGCATTGTGTCGACTGACTCTGCACATGGGTAGACTGTCTGCTTCCCAGGAAGAGTTGATAACAACTTAGTAATGTATCTGATATTCCACGGACTGGATAGCCGTATCCGTCCCTAATTCCGGGATGGTTAAGTGCAGAATAAATAGATTAATAACTATCTAAAGCTGTGTTTTGACATGTCCATTTCTATTTGTTTAAAACTACTTAGTATAGTTGAGGAAGACATGCACTTAATCATCAAGTAACTCGATGTCGTAGGATTGTATGTAAGTCCGTTGTTGTTAGATTAATTCCAATGTTTGTGATACTGTTTCAGGAAGTAATAGTAAGAGCCAATGGTAATGCAGACAATTAATGGTAATATTAATAGGGGTTTGTCACGGGCAATACATGCCGATGATTTAGACGCAATGTAATTCCATACAAACCATGTATGGTGCAGTGTTGCAATGGATTTAGTAGTTAGGCCGTCTGTCAGTAGCAGCCGGTGTTGGCAGGATTACTGCAACATTCACCACTATAGATGTTACATGTTTACTCCTGCTCTAAAACGAAAATTCGTGATGTTAGAGAAATAATCTTTAAACTAGGCTTGAGCATTACGATACAAACACTTTTGTTAACATTTCCATCAAATCAAACTTAATTGGATGCAACTAAACATCTTTGGAAGTGAGCCAGAGAGAATGCTAGCGAAGAGGAGATCTGACACGACCATTGGTCAATGGAGAGGAAAGCGGCCTATTTGAAAGTCGACCTGGAGAATGGACATTTCGGGCCTTTTATCTTCCTCGAGCACCTGTCTCGTTGTCCATCGTCAGATCAAGCTCAGATAGGGGGCACTGGTGGTAGAAGGGACGGTGAAGCGGGGAGTGACGAGGGACGCATAATTGGGAGGGGTTGCATTCAAGCAGATGGGACACGCGTCCTTGGACACCGGATTCCGGTCAAAGGCGACCCAGAGAGCGACCCAGGACAGGACAATTACAACTGAAGGCTTCATTAAATACCAATTTCAGTCATCTTAAATTAAGTCCCCTAACTTGCTGGTAATTGCGGCGGTTGTTACACTTGTTTCCATTGGCCGTATTCCATGGCGTCTGGGACAGATCTGAAGGTGGTCGTGGTCGAACACGAGTCATTAGAAGCCGGTTTTCGGAGGCAGGATACGCCCTGTCCACTCCGCCATAAGACCCCCTCCGATAGGGAGCTTGTTTAAATAGTGTTTGTAGTCTCTGTAGATGGGGTATATAGTCAATATGTGTATCATCTTAAGGACACATGATTATAACCCGGACAAACACAAAGCCGCCCCTCAGGAAGATAGCTTTGTCGAGAGATACAGCTCCCTTTCTACAGGATCGTTGATAATGCCGGATTTCTCATTTGCGGCCTAGGCAGTAAATCACATATAGCAAATATAATGATTTGTTTATTGAAATGGGGGAAGTCTGAGTGGGTACTGTGGTCATTGTTATGGTCTGGCGGGGTATCATCGTTCACAAAACTGGAGGTAAATGTTAGGACATTATATGGAGAGCCCTGCAGATACACGAATGAGAAAGCAGGTAGCATTCAGAACATGCACAATAGATGGCTTTCATCAAGCGAAATATATTTTCGGTCAGTGACACATCAAATAATGGCCCATTCCTTTCCTTGAATAAAATGTATTTCGTATTGTTAAGCAATGCAAACTTCGCATGCTTAGCCCATGTATTCTAGCATGGTATAGAAACATATCAAGCAATTCAATTTTACATGTGTGTCTAACCTCATTTCACGCCTCCTATAAGTTGACCGTGATTTCATGATATATATTTTTTTTACCTTCAATTTAAGCGTTTTACTCTCGAGTCACAAGATATCTTTGCTATATGCGCCTATTCAATTTGACGATGATGTGTCAATGATTTGTTTGTATGTTTGGATTGAATAAGTCACGGCTTCCCCACAATGACTATGTATGTGTTTTGAAGAGGAGTTTAACCTTCCTGGCGTTTTGGCAATGTTATCACTTATTTTGGTCCTGTTCACACCAGGTTGCGAAGTTTTGGAAATGGTTAGTGCACGGTACCACGCTGATTGTCTATCGCAGTCGTTGTACGAAAAAAAAGACATTAGTTAGCAAAGTCTACAAGCCTGGGCCCCGTTGCTCAAAACAGTTGTAACTACAATTGCTCGCTTTGTAAGTCAAATTGTATGGACCAGCTACAAGTGCAAGTCCATTGCATGTCACACTTGTATCGTACAGTCCTTGAGAATATGGCTAACTAAAACTGTTTTAGCGATAGAAGTAAAAAGATTTACATGTGTAACGCATCTTTAAAAGTTTATTTTTTCTCAAGTACAGCTACAGCTGTTTTGAGCAACGGTCCCCTGTCTGGTTTTCTGCTGTTCTGCAACATCTGTCATGTCGTAGTTCATGATAAAAAAAAATGTCTATCGCGGTCTGTGAAGGGTAGTGTGTCCATCAATAGGACTACACTATTATGCGTTGTAAACTTCTACTTCATCTGGATACATTTTACCACATTGCATTGACTTAATGCTATGCTGTGTGCTTGAAAACTGTAATTAACTAAGCTTTAGTATATCTAATTTATATAACGAATTGTGTTAATGTATGTTTGTGTGTATGTGTGTGTACGTGTTCCACGACTATTTCGCCAGAAAGAACACATGTTTTGGAATATACAACAGTTGTACGAAACCAACTTTGTTTTAAGTAGTATATAGTATTAAGCAATCTGAATATCAGAGTACAAGATAAAATGTGTACATTTTGCGTGCTTTTCGTTGTTATCTCCCTTGTATGTCTGGTGCGTGGGAGTCTGGAATGTTATTATAATTATCCCTGCAGGATAACTACAAATTGTGAAACAGACATGTTCCACTAATACCAGTTAATGTGTTGGTGTCAATAGACGTATTCTTATTAAGGTGTCGCGTATTCACATGACATTCATAATCCCGTATTGCCCACCCCCAGGACACGAATATAGAAGCCCTTAAGACACAAGAACGTGATGTTCTTTCCTTTATATAAATGCCACGCTACCTGTAGAATATATTAGTCAAATGCAATGAAGGTGAACTACGCATTTCACGTTATAGTTCTATCTACAGAACAGATGTTTACACTATATACAAATAGTTATCACACTAATATGTACGCTATGATGCAAATCTTTTAGATTTACTTTGTGTTGGCCACGGTTCGCTGACATACATGTATCTAGCAACCTCGGGCAGTTTTGTAGGCAATGGAGCGACTATTATCCAGGATTATATCTCTATCTAGCGATTGATGGTGCTATGAATCAGACTAAATACTGATAGGAAATTATTTGTCAATAAAACATTCGACGCATCTCAATCCTAAGAAGCCTGGCTCATTCCTTGACAATGCTTCCTTCCATTTCCTTTAAAGGTGAACTATGCTTTGCTTTGACCGATGTTTTGAATGCACTATCGTTGGATAAAAATGTATATATGACCTTTTTTTATTTATAGTGTCTGATGTTATGCTATTGGCTATTTGGCGTTTAGGTGTAGGGACATCGCATAGTGAGGCTCTCTTATTATTTACTTTGACTCTTGTACAACGCAATGCCCTTTATTATTATTGTTATTATTATTATTATTATTATTATTATTTTTATTATTATTATTATTATTATTATTATTATTATTAGTTTAGTGTGAATATGTGGTATTAATCGTCATTGCCAATGCGAATGCAATGCATTTCCTCATCATCCAATATCATGGAGGGATAATTATCTCTATAATTCGTGAACTAAAATTACTAGTAAATACACTCCATATTCTAACACAGTCTAACAAATAACATCATTCTGACCTCTTTGGTTCTCTTATGAAGGTGATTGTTTTGTCTAGGTAAGTAAGTTGTACAACTGCGCGACCACAGAATGTCACAATACAACCTAAAACCACAATGTCAGCAATGTACTATTTTTCAAAATGTCAAATTATATTTAAGGCGGATCTCTTCATTTCTACTCTTCAGTTCCGCAATGTCAGCTAAATGCATTAAAATGCTAATCTAGCAAGGCAGGTATGTTACGGTTCACTGGACGACTGGGAAAGGGAGATAATTCCTGACGTCTAGATGAGCTACCTCTCCAGGTGTAGAGGATTCCTACACCTATTTGTCAAGGTTCCGTTCATTCATCCCATCTCGATCGACCTTGGTCTCGAGCAGACTATATTTACCTATCGTTACGTCCCGGAATAATGCTTATACCCACGGTTGACACAGACAAATCAAACAAGTAAAAAAACATGGGTTAAGATTGGAGGTACGTCCTAGTTTCAGGTGTGAGAATCCATGGGTACTTTTTTTTTTGAAGATCCTTGAGTAAATTTTAACGTCAGGGAAAGTTAGGTAATTCGGACAGTGGGAAGTCGCCACAGTATCGTCTGCCGGGGCTATCGGTGACCTGAAAGAGTGTGGAGTATGTTCTCGCTAGCTATTGTCTCTTCACCACCGGGTTGACCAATCAGGAGTGCGAACCGGACGCCAGTCAAACTTATGGTGCGCTGAAGGGGGAGGGACCTGAGATCCCGACAACAGGTCCTCCGCGGCCTGCCTCTCAGTATAGACAAACCTTGCCGGGAGCTCTAGTGACAGAGAGCAGACTGTTCACCTCGGATCGATTTTTACCTGTCGGGACACCGGTTACGAAATTCGTTAAAAAAAAAGTCTGGCGTTTCACTGATAGTTGATCGCAGGAAGGAGTGTCGTAGGGTTGTACACCAAACAAAGCACACCCTCCGCAATGTTGAGTGAGTCCGCACGTGTTGGTCCAGCGAGGAGGGGAACCTAACCTGGCGCCTCCATGAGGGTAGAAACACCCCCCGAGAGCGCGTCCATTGATGTAGGGTGCGTGATTCCTCCACCCACAGGAACAGACTCCCCACCCCCCAGACCAGCCGGGAAACTTTACAGTTTACAGACTGGCTAAATCTACCCGGATACCTATACTAGGAGTATTTACTGTTTTTTATTTGTTATAAGGATGTGATATTTTTCTCTTTCGGTTCTAATCTGTTATCAAAGCTTTTTGGAGTACTTGGTAAAGTCTGGAAGCTGGAGACCTTGGTAACCTGTGCATTGAAGGTGTAACGTTAACGCTGGAGTAGCTCGTGTAGAAAGTGCCTATATCCAACCGTATTACCTACATACCTACCTTCCTATCTACCTACACATACATACCCAGCGCGGAGTCGGTCGAGGAAGCGGGTGTGTGCTACAGCTCGCTTGTCTTCGAGTTCCTCTCCTTGACGTCAACTTATCTGTGAACGTGGATTAATACTTATATTTTACTATTCGGATGGAACACAAAGTGTATTATTCTATGTGAAACTAACTCTTAGAATGGAAGCTAGCGCACCATCCGTGTGGGATGTTGGCACACTATGAGGAAAGGAGTTTTTTGCTGGGAACCGAACCCCTACAGGTAACTATAATCAGCACTGATGGAATATTCTCACTTTCTTCTTCTCTTAGAACATTCAGCTTTCAAACAGCTATACACCTACGCAACCGAGGTTAGTTTGACCACTTTGCCGAGATTCATGAAATGATTTTTCTTTTTCGCGTTCTCTTGCTATTCCCAGAGGGCATGTTTGCAACGTGACTTCTTCCCGGGTTGTTGAATTTAAGCATGTCAGTTACTTTGTTCTTCCGTCCCGTATCATCCCCAGAATCCTATACATTCATCCTCTCCCCCGTGTCCCTTGTGTTCTACTGTGAATATACTAAACATTAATGAGCAAACATACCTGTATGCTGAGTACGTATAACTGTAGGCCGTATAATTATGTTCAGAGTTCAAAAACAGATACGTTTAGTTAACAGACAAAGTGTCTCTTTCCCAGATGCCAGCCTCGAAGGTATTACATCGAATTATCAAATTTAAAAATAGATGACCGTAAAACGAATATAGGAACGCAAGTTGACATAAGAGTCGACCATGTGGACTTACTGGAAAACTTGCGGTTGACGGCCACGCAATGGCTTTTAAATCTAGAACTGCTGACGAGGGAATTGTTCAACAGTGTCATTGTGACGTCTTCTCGCTTGCATTGACTTTGTTCGGATGGCAATAGTTGATCTAGTGTTGGTCCCGTAGCTATCTCATTTTAACAGGCTACTACAAGATTATAACCACATGTTTACATCTAGGTTTACACTTTTTTCTGATACATGTCATCCATTTCGTAAGGATCGGTTACCGAATAATTCGAAATGTATCATTTGTGCTACTGTCCAAACTGTGTCCACGACCCTAATATTAACAGCACAGTATATGTCATGATCCTGATGTACTGTCATCTCATTGATTGTTTATCATTATGTTAAGTACTGTCATTCATTGCACGTCACTAATGTATTCTGAGGCCTGGAGGTGTCTTCAGACATTGTGTATATCACGGTAAGCGATGATTTTACATATCAATGCTGGATACCTCAATGAAATAGTTCATGTCAGATTTGACAATGGTTGTCATTTGTCGGCCAATATCATCGCATTAATCATAAAGTATGACACGGACAGTGACGACGGAAACATGTATTTTTAAAAGGTATCTGAAACATCTTGCCTGAGGCAATTTTAGCATCCAGGTTTTCCTGAAATGAGTACCAGGACATCAACTCACTCGCATGTTGTCTAGCACGGCTATTCATTGAGATATCATTATGTTTCGACCTATTTACATAAATTGCATCTGTTGAGCGTTGTCCTGTAATAATGGTGGTATGCTATATCTGGAATAGCCTTGCATGTCAAGCGTGAACGGTATTAAGCGTGCATATCAGCGGCGCTTAGCAGTGTGCAGCGGTCGTACCACTTCTTTGCGTCTTGCACATGACACTACTGCCTCCCTCGTGACTACGGTCTCACCTGGTCGTAGCATTACGTCTCCCGTGTAATATTGTTGGTAACATACTTTGAAATTATCAACAGGTGAAGATAGGTGTAAATTACATAAGAACAGGTGGAAGGGTATGAATTACTTGATGACAGACTCTATAATATAGCCCACACTTTATGAATATACTGAACTGGGTAGATAACCCTCACGATTCATTTTCTGTCCTGGCGTCACAAATTTTAGACATCGTCCTTAGTGCTATCTTCCTTGCAATACAGGAATTATCCTTTATGTATTTATGCACACGCTACCTCCATTTCGAAAACAATATGTTTACAACTGTATTTAACTAACCAGCGTGACTATTGACGTATAAATAAATACGAGGATCTACATTGTCGACATATTCATCAAGTATTCCATTGTAATGGATTATTTTGATAACACGTGCCCTTGAACTTAGCCATTGCCCATTATTTATTTTAATCTGGATTCATGGTTTGTATTCATGTCTGTCGTGCTAGATTCGTACATCGGTTTACTGGCACATGGGTGTTGCATAGCAATTTGCAAATGACGGGTGTACTTTGCTTTTGTATAGAAGGGATTGAGCGCTATTCCTCCGTCCCACAGGGAGCATTGGCCAACTGTAATACTAAACTGGCTCTGATGTATGTATGTCATCGTAATACTAGTATTGTTTCCAGGCTTGAACTAGACTGACACACTTCCCAATTGGCTGAACATATTTTGTTTCAATTTATGTCGCATGCTAACCATGATGGAAACATGTACTGTCAGTTTGATTTATTGTTAATATTGGTATTATGTGCGAGTGTATGGACTTTTCTATATAGCTTGTTCTTTCTATAACATGATGTGCAGCTGTGATAGATAGATGCATCCGTACATCGATGACTGTTAACCTATATTGAGCCACCTTGATACTGTAAGTGTCATGTGTATTTGGTAATGTATTGCCGATATCATTGTACTTTCGTAAATTAAGTTTACTATATATTTCCTTATATTATACTCGATACCCCGAGCTTCATGCTTCGAACACTGCTAGACAGGTATATACGTACAATGCGTTAGTATGGGTAACAGGGTAATATGGCCTGCGATCACGACAGGAGCGCTTCTCGTTTTGTAGCTACGTTATGTCAAAGGTTATATTACGCTGTTCCAAACTGGTTAACGTTTTGTTCTTACCGTAAATTAGGCTGCGTTCTTTAGGGATTATGAGGTCACTTACCACAGGACTAAGTAAAGAATGTGGTTGGGCATCACGCTTCTACAAACCTCGTAATAGAGGAACAATTATGGACGTGCCTCCGATATTATCATTCTCACGACCACAAACACCAAGCGTACATCGGGTGTATAGGACCACGTTAACAATAGCTATAGCTAAGCAACTTCAGTTTCAATATAAGCAATCTGAAATAGATAGATATATATATATATATATATACAAACATGTTCTTGCATATAATGCATGACATGTAAACTCCTTTTAGATCTAATTCAAACTGCAATGCCGGTAATTTAGTCCAATTATAGGCACTTACTAGATGTGTCGCGTCATTAAACAGAGAGTGTTCGATGGAGGAGGTCTGATTCATCTGTTTCTGATGCGACTTCGTTTGACTTAATTGCAGAATTACTGCCATTCTCTGAAGTGAGGAAATTACGAACATGCTGTAGTATGATGCTGTCATTCCTCTGTAGTACCATATTATTGGTATTCCTCAGCTTGTGTTGCAGTTAGAATGTCCGCATGATGTATTACGTACATCTACTGCTCCTTGACGCTCCAATACTCCTGGTGAATGACAACGATTAGTTGACAGTAATTTACCGTGAAAGTAGCCATGTTGCTGCATATTAATGTTTTCGAGCATTCGACCACATGCATGCACTGTGTCCTGTGTCAGTGCACACACACATGATTGGGTACTGGCAGGCACACAGTGTAGGAGGTACTGCGGTACGCGGGGTGTAGGAGGTACACAAGTGGTACTCACACTACCGAGGAAGGGGAGATCAGTCTGGACAGTCAGATCATTGCCCACCAGGCGTCAGCGATAGAAAGTCACGTTTTCAAAAGATAGTCCAGTATCTTTGGCATTTCGATACAATTCAGACTAACTGCAGTGTTTAGTGTTCAATTAGTGAACAAACACAACTCGACACTCGGCGATCTGACTCCTGGAATTGCTATTTCAGTATGTAAGGTGATGGGACACCCACTGTTACCCTGGCTTAGAGAGAATGTGCCATTGCATGCACGAACCGTAATCGCAGGTTGTTATGTAAAGTTTAATGTTACATAACACGTTGCGTGTTTGCATAGTTGAATGAGTAAAGTTAGTGGTTTCTATTTAAGAAAAAAATAAAAGTTGTATTTCACTTCTTTAGCACTTTTGGTGAATTACCAAAAGATACTTGTCTGAACTTGGAAAAGCCACAACCCATTCATACAATAGTACGCGAGATGTGTCACTTCGCTAAATGTTACAAATCGTGAAAGGGAAAAAAATCAACACGTGTTGTTTACAATGGAGACTGGCGTCGTGTTAGCACAGTGGGTGGGGAGTCGAACCGTAGACGCAACACCGGGGAGGTCAGTGGCCGGGTTTGGGCCTGCGTGCACGCGTCTGGGCGCACCACCCTGCCGACAGGACTCGCTTAGAGGTTCTCTCTCACTTGGTATAACTCTCCCCGTCAGTGGATTAACACACCTGTACTGAGCGGGTTACGCCCACACGTGGGGAATTCCCGCCTGTAGCTGGGGAATATCGAAGCTAACGGCACGTCGCAGACTCAACACACACACTCGGAATTGGTAATTCGTCATAGATACGTGATGGTGGCTTCATATTGCCGAGAGGGGAATGTTGACGTCTGGCTACCTTTGAGGCAACATTAGGAGCTGTATTCAAACATAAATATTTTAGAACTGACGGAGTTCAGGGGACAGGACAGGCAGTACGTAAACAGTATTACGTTTCTAGTGTATAGGTGTAGTTTCGTATGTATAAATATACGTATTGGCAGAGCTGTTTGTAGCTATTTTGTCGCAGGTTTTTTCCCCACCACATTCCATTCAGCACCACGTTAGACACAGTATGCAATCTCTGAAATGACAATAGAATCTGTCATGTCGACGTAAATGTATTCCAGCAGAGTTTAAGTGAGATCTAAATGTACGTCTACATTTACATATCCCATCCATTGGTCATGGCATGCTAGAACATTTATTGCGTTTATTTAAATGTTTTAATTTATGTTCATTTAATGTTTCTTTTAACGTGGAGAAGGACCGAAGTATGTCGTAATTTGAATTATGTGTTGACGAAAAGGAAACATCCACCTACACTAAGATGTGAACAAGATTAGCAAGGTCCTCCCCTACATGTATAAACGTGGCCATGCGTCACGGTTGCAGGCTTGCTTCTGATGCAACTCTTCCAACAGTTTGTCGGTTGATGGATCTTCTGTCGTAGACATCTTTGTACCTGGGAAAATTCCCACCTGGCGAAGGTGTTCTCCATTAGTCCCCACTTCATGCACAACATGCATTGGACACTATGCCGTAAGCACCAGAATTATTAAGACATTGCTTGACTACAAATCCCGAAGGCTTACATGAAGGTATTTCCGAGCCTATAATGAATGCTAGTGCACTCGACTCAAAACCCGCGTCTTTCTTTCTGAAACACGATATATATTATATCAATGCGTAATTAGTCCCGCATCTTTCATGAAAATCACTTCCTGTGTTCAAAACGAGTTTAAATTAGTCGCCACTGCCAATTCGTCGAGTGTTATATTTCGTTTACACCAGAGACTCGCAATCGTTAAAATTTGATTTATGAAGCATCGGATGACATGCTGACGACGATAGGGCACCCACGAAACAAGTGGCATTCCCGAACAAACCTATAAACTGTAAACCCGTGTATACCTTCGATCGCAATGTATCTGTATAAAGTCGATTAAGAGAAATATACACTGCGGCACGTGGAGGGATGAAACAGCAAGCGTTCTTGTATAGGTTAAGATGCGGTCGGCGAACAGGAGGGTAGGATAACCATTTGTCCGGTTACGTTAGTCGTGTAGGAAACAAGACGCCTAGTGGAAGACAAGTAAATTACGTCGATTTGGTTCTCGTGTCAACTAGTTGGATGAAAAAAAAAATGAGGTTCTACAAAGCATGCCAACAATGTGTTACACAGGGCCATGGTGAACGCTTGTCAGAAACTGCAACAAGGCATGCAGATTTGCAACTAGAACCTACAAGGGAGGTAACTTCGCGTTTAAACGCACGTGTATGCTGGAAGCGAGACGATGGACTCTTGAAGGTCGCTCTGATTTACGGCGTTTATGAAGCAGACTGTATAGTTGGTAATGAGCGCGTGCTTTGTGTGGTGGGAGCAGGTAGTAGAACGGGCTGGTTGCACCTCACTGACTGTGAATGCAGCTCGGGACAAGAGACTTTCCTCGGAATAGTCGGCCTTTCTATAGAGCCCTGCGATATGTAACCTGCCATCCCTCTAACACCAGAACAACACGCTTCGCGTATCTGCAGTTATTTTATAATATTTATAAAAACTGTATTTATATGACATTTATATATCTTAAAAGCATCGGGTCAAATCTTACCCTACTCTGCCTAATCGCATGTCTTTGCATCGCAGACTTCTCTTTGAGTTTATTTGGAATGCCCTCACTTTCATAGCTATGACTAGATGTATCCCTTTAACTGGCGTATTCTGTGCCACGTTTACACGCATTCAGTACACAGACATAAACACACTCCCATACACATACACATACATACAAACATGCACACATAAACACACACATTGTATAGGAATCCAGCAATTGGTCCGCTATTGACCGTCAACAAATATGTGTATTATGTCTAGTTTATGTGAAAGAGAGAAACAACACATTATGTGTAATTGTGTTTTCACAGTTTCTACTGTTCTGGTCAAATACCAAGTCGTGAATATGATATGATCTTCAAATTCCAGGAGGCACGCATCACTTTACATATAATATCAATTGTAATCGCAACACATAAAACTAATCACGCCATCCATCATGTAAGATTACACATTTGTGTACAGGAAATACGGTGTCACTTATAGCTGCATAATGGGGTATGAATACAAGGTTTGTCTTCGTCTTAATATATATATGCACCTGAACGTCACCTCACGAATCAGAAATGTTGGCGGTGGATATTAAGTGAACTTGACAGGAGTATATCCGTGCACATGTATGTATACGAGTGTGTTTGTTTAATCTATATATAGCAGTTGTTTTACAGTTCTTTAGAATCGTCTTGAACTTTCTTGTCGTGTGTACGTTCAATGTTTTGTCAGGCTCTGATATGCTTTAATCCAAGGTATTCAAGAGTGTATAATCATATGCCAATCAAACGTGTTCTCGCATACTATGTGATGCAATATTTGGAAGGATTATGACAGGTTGGTGTAAGTGGAAATAACTTGGACGTTTTCTTAGGGTATTAAACTTCTTTGCCGCACCTGCTTCTGAACGGCAATGCTTTAGTCAGCTATTCTATCTATATACTATAATCTACATTTCTATAGCGCGTGCGTGGCATATCATGTTAAACATATTCTACATCTCCATGAGAATATCCACCCATTTTAGGTGGAGGAATAGTAGGTCATAATATTTAGCATGGTCTTTGATGCCTAGGGATATCCGAGCAGATGGCTGAATGAAAGGTCTTTCCGTGTTGATGTAAGCAAAAGCTAATATATAAACGTTAATATTTAGCAAAGTCAAACAGGATACCGTTTTATCCGTATCCCGGGTTACGTGTTTGAGAAAAGATGAGAAAGTCCAAGCCGAGCGGTGTAATCAAATATTTGAGTGTGTAAAATTTCCCATCACTCCTTCACGGACATCAGGCGGGCGATTAGCTCTTTCTTTGATCTCCTACCACATTTACTAATTAGACGTTATCTGTGACTTCCTCGACTTTTTTCCGTCCACGATTGTTTGGGAGCGGGGGTAAAAACCCTACACTGGAGTGGTCATCACTGAATGTTGAGTCTGTGTGTCTGACTGAGAGGTTGACCATGTCGCGGATCCATACACCGTCTTGACCATTTCTGACCTCTGGTCAGTGGCGATTTGTCCGGCCGGCGAGCACTACTGTCTGGCGTCCGTCGGGGGGACGGACAGGGAAGCGGGCATCTCTACGTGTCTCGAGCCTGACTGAGAACAAACTTTGATGATCAGTGACGCTCTAGAGGTCATTTAAAAAAAAAGAACACGCCCTATAGAGGAGATTATGCACTCTTCGTAATTTGTTAAGAAGTCGTTCAAAATAGTTCGTATGTAAATAGAACAAGCTATCCTGGCGAACGTTTATTTTGAGTTTGCGGTTAGTTTTCATTCATGTTGAAACCAGGTGGTATAATGAATACGTATGTATGCAATGGTATATATTTCGGCTATAGCATTGAAATTGCTATGTACAGTGCAATACATAATACATGTAAGTTATATGTCATAATACAGATATGCAATATGCACAGCTGCGTGTGCGATTAAAGTAAGATGAGCATACAGACGATGTCACTAGACCAGCAACAGATCCAACTAGTGTACACTATAGCTTTCAAGATGCAGCTATTTGGGATTAGTATTGGTGATGCTGCTGATACGAATATTGACGATGATGATGATGATTATGATTATTATTATTATTATTATTATTATTATTATTATTATTATTATTGTTATTATTATTATTATTAATAATATAATTAGTAGTCATATTACTAGTAGTATTAATAGTATTAGTAGTAGAAGTAGTAGCAACAACATTATAATTATTATTATTATAAGTAGTAGTAGTAGTAGTAGTAGTAGTAGTAGTAGTAGTAGTAGTTATGTTAATATCAATAGTAGCAGGATACGAATAATGAATAGTAATAGTACGATGTGATATGATTATGATGATCGATTATGATGATGATGACGACGATGATGATGATAATGATGATGGCATTGTTTATTTTGCAGGTTGTTGCCGTTGCTGCTCGTCATACTTCTGAGTATCATAGGCGCTAACGCAGTAAGTAATAATACCTTTATACTTATCTACCTATCATACCACTGATACAGTGAACCACTGGCTGTCACTTACACGTGTCTCGTTCTTTCAGTAGCTGGATAGCCACAGGATACACTTCTTCTTTCCGTCTTCTTCGTTGTTTAACATAATTTCGATGAACAATGCACACGACTGTGTTTAACGCTGTCATTACAATTGCATAATCTCAACTTGATCATGAGTGTTTACCATTACAACGAGAGTGCCACTGATAGCCCGTTGATTCCAGACTGCGACAGCTTTACCAACACTTACAATATTGAGGTCTTTGAATGAACTACAATTAAAGTGAAACGGAAACTGTCGTGAGTACGACGCATATGTGTGAATGGAAACGATTTCTGACCGTAGCATACCGCGTTATGTAACTAAAGCTAAACTTGGTTTCGTAACCAACGCTTGTGGGAATTGAATCTCAACCAAGTGTAACAATCCTTAAGTTGTTTCCTATTGTAGTCGCCGGTGGAGTTTACCCATGATTGTAGTCGCCCGCGGCTGTTGACGTTGGAGTAAAATACACCCGTCTAATCGGAAACTAACGGCAGTAATTATCCTGGAATTACTACCTGACTTGCTATTGTAGGACCACAACGTCTTGGTCAATATTAGCATCGCAAATGTACCGCAGCGGCCAGTATGTCGATAGGTATATGGTGTAATTGACTTTGGCAAACAGGGCAGGTAATGGCTAGGTCAACAGTAAACACCATGGCCTGTTTATTGCCCGTGTTTACTCACCTTTATAAACAAACAGCTCCATTAATTTTCATAAGGGTTGTAAAATGTTTAACACCGGTTTCATGCTACTTTTACATGCCAGTTTTGCGTGTATGATTATAATTCGTCACCGTGAGAAATTGTCGGACCTCTGGCCGGGTCAAGTTGTCTTAACGCTATCGTACTCCTTTCCAAGCCTTTACCCCATCACCCCAATCACCCCTGTCCAACACCCCGGCCACATACCCCTAGTAGTCTACCATGCGATTTTCAGTGTATACACTCTTCCTTTCTCTATAAACAAGGTTAATTCTCTTAGTGCCATAATTAGAACGGCACTCTTCTCCAACAGTCAAGTCCACCTACCATCCTAAATTTAATCGACATTTAGGCGCTTCCGAAGGAAATGCTTAAGAAGTAAAGTAGCGATACAGTGGTATCACGTGGCTTGGGATATATAACACAGGCTTAGGATAATGTGATGTATTTATGATACGCGACAGGGCTAGATCATAGCCGACTCAACTCAATTGAAGACACACGATCCTTGACTAGATTCACAAGACACATAAAAACACTAACGACTAATTCCCCTTCACCATTATAAACCCGAGAGACGGAGCTACGCTTAGATGTAGCATACTTGTATTAGTAGGATAACCATCATACGTCTACCATCCTTGCATCGTCATCTGTATCGCCAAGTCCATCAAGCCACGTGTTTGAATTGTTGTGGTATATTAGATAGCATAATGAAAACTCATGAAAGTAATGTGTAGGCGTCTTTGATCATTTCATATCTAGACGGAGCTCTTACACCCCTCCCACAATCTATTAACATATTTTTTTAAATGGCGCACATTTCACCCGATGATTGAAACTGGTAAAGCTTCACTGCAATATTTATAGCCACCATGTTCCCAATACTATTGTAATACGTAACGACATCGTTGAGTCTTCGTGGAGGAAATGTTGCCTCTTTCGGTATCATCGACATGTTCTCTACAAAGGCTTAACGATGTCCTTACGTATTAGATAGCTTCGGGAACATGACCCCAAATCAGTTTCAGTGTGCCAACATGCCCAAAATGCTCCATCCTGTTGCCACGAACCCGTCCCCCGGGCCTCTCACCTCTCATTAGAGGGTAACTCCCAATACAAACATATACCTGATGCCAGGAACAACCTAAGGGAAAACTGTAAAAATCAAATCCCACTTATTGTTTTACCAGTTGACCTCTCGTGCGGATCTGCTGGCTGGTACAGTCAGATGTACACGTCAAAACCTTACCCACTAATCCGCATTGAAAGTTGATGAAAGCTAAGTGTTCTCAGTGTGAAGGTAGCCTGAGGCAGTCTGTTCTGTTCTGTTCTGTTCTGTTCTGTTGACGGGTGGTCGGTGAAGAGATCACGATTGTTCGGGAATTCAGGACAATACGCTTGTTTCGGTCAAGTCCAGGGGATAGGGGTCAAGATCAGAGGCTGGGGGTCGATAACAGAGGCTGGGGGGTCATTGCCAAATGGACATCTGAAAATTAGGGGCACCGCAGGATACCTCGTTAATGTTTTATTACTAGACTCTCGTGCCACTGTTCTGGAGTTTCCTTGCCACCGCACCTTTAAATATTTTGTATCGCCTTTGCAATTGACTATGGCGACAAACACCAATCAACTAGCATTTTAGCGGATAATTAATAAGAAAGGTTTGACATTTAATATCAGTGCGATTCTATGCAAGCGGATCCTACTGAATTTGCAGTTGGCATATGAACTGCACGCTTGTCAAGGCCATGTCTGAATGCTTTGAATTGCATAGTTAAATTCCCGAGCAATATATATGTGTTACCTGAATTCAATGCCAGACAGACGTGGAGTAGCTCTCTTAAAACGTCGCAGTTTGAAAACCTCGTCACGCTAGTGGTTGTCTGATGCTTTGTCCCTGTATTGGATGAGCCTGCCTATGTCCTAACACAGTGCTGCAGTGTGCATATACAGCACAATAAAACACTCCAACCTGCTTGCATAGTGTCATAAAATATACAAATTCATACCCCCCGATACTTGATTCGTAATCCATTCATATCGTAGCACTAAGTTAACCTGAAGGCATTTTTCGTTATTTGATAGTTGATGTAGCTGATGCAAGATGCGCCTTGAATTTTATCAACTGCAGTTGGTTGTAGGGATTGGCACGTCCACTAATGTCGACTCTGGTAAGATAATGTGATAGTGATACATGTTTGATTTCAGTTGATGCAAGATTTACCATTAAGGTTATTGCATATAGTTAGATGTGGAAATCGCTTCGTTAGGATTGGCAAAACTCTGATATCATCTTCAACAGATTGACTTGAACATACAGAACTAACGTTTAGTTGCAGTACTATCTGTCTAGATTATTGTATACGTTTCAATAATACTATGCTGTCATGTATGTAGACATAGACAAACTGTACCCGTTAACTGTTGCTATTAACAGTAACAGAGATGTTATAGTTGTTACATTCATAAGAAAGTATTCGTACTTTCATTTTACATTTTACAAAGGAAGGGCTCCGCCGTAACTAATACTGGGAACTATTTAGAATTCAAATGTAAATGTAATGTATGCCGAATCTGACGTAGACTGTCTACGGGATTCTATTCCTGTAAGTTCCTCTGCCAGTCTGTTTCTCTTGGGCTCTAAGTGGGGTACTTACATATTATGTCCGTTAACACTTCAGTGCCACTGGTGAATGAGCGCAAACCCAGTCCAATTCTAGAGCATTGAGGATTGCAATATATCCACATTGTACGCGTGATTTTGCGGCACTTCAAATAACAGAGTTTGGACAAATCGTGTGTTCCGTCAATGCAACTGGTATTGAAGTGGTCAGCTCAAGCGACAGTCGAAGGATAAGAAGAAAATCACCACCTATCTATGCCCATGAGGGTTATTATTCTCACGCCATTGTCGTTATACAACGCCAATGTGTAACAACTCATCGAAGCGTAGCTCTTGCCACCCCAATAAGAGAACCGTCTTTCATACCATGCCAAATATGCAACAAACTTTGCTTTCACTAATGCAGTGATGGTCTGCCCACTGGGTTCTCTGCAGGTACTATATGGGGAAAAAACGTCTAAATTGTGAGATAAATACCTCGCATCTCGTCGTTATTTCGTACAAGCTACGAGTATGTTGTATTCATTCAACGTGGAGCATACAGTAGTTATGTATAATGCATATGATAGTACCCCAGTATACTCTTTCAGTCTTCTTCTAGTAAATGACACCCGCAGATACCTCCTGAAAATGCCAGACATTGCATTGTCTGTATTTAAATTGTAGTCTAACTTATAATTTGAAATGGACGAGCTATGTAAGTGAACCCTAGCAAGTTTACAGGGATAGATTTACTAACGCGTTATCTCCGCGGATATGATCGTTGGTATGATTGATATCATCGATGTCCCATATTGCCCAAAACGTTAAATGTTCACCGTTGTTAAATGTGTTCGTATGTAATGTTTATTGCATTGCTAACAAATTAGATTATCACTATTATTGATGTCTACTCCAGTGTGCAGCTATGTTAACAGGTGCGCCAGCATAGATGATCGTTAAGTGTATTAGGTTACGCTGATAGCATGGTCATATGAGATATGCGTATCTTAAATATCAAGATTTATAATAATATTCATTATCCTTTAATTACTTCCTTCATTAACAATTCAGCATTTACCGTGTTTACAGTTTGTATGTAATTGACACACTCGTGCTGATAACAACGGCCTAATAAATTGGATAAGCCATACACGGTTATCTTCTATCAGTACTTTACAGTAGGTAGCAACTGCATGTCGCAATTAACCGATACGTATTGGATTTGCATAAATGACTTGCTCGGCTTCAGTGGCGTCATATTGTAATGATGCTGGCTCTGACTCATTAAATACATCTGTTATGACAAACAATGTTTTTTATTATTTTTAAATGTATTCACTATATTTATTTTGGTACTGTTTTTGTACTGGTGTATATCAAAGAATACTGCAGCATTTCTGCCGATATGAGACGGCACATTTAAGGACAGTGTATTGTTTTTAAATTGACTCGAAAGTTACCTATCTTATATTTTGTGTCTCGTGTACCACCGTGGGTGGTTTTGATAAAATAAACGAGTTACGAGTGCAATGATACAATGCACTAGCCTATATAATGCGAGTCGGTGACGCAGGTGCGCTTAGGCATTTAGGAGATGAACTATTTACACCAATGTATCTCGGTTTCAGGTTCATTTGTTTCTTGTATTTCCCATTTTCTCTGTCTTCCTCTTTTCTCTATCTATATTCCTCTCAATGATATTGTTTATACGAAACCATATCAGTAATATTATTTTATTATATATGTTTTGTTTCCCTCCCCCCCCCCCCCCCCCC
>JAUTBQ010160923.1:0-12720 GCA_032361185.1 Lepetodrilus ovalis | reverse complement strand
TCAGACGTACACATTATTATTATATGTATACGTTTCTATTTCTATCTGTTGACCGGAATGCCGTCAGAAAACGAGTTCAAGATATTCAGCTTACTAGCAGCACACACTTGAAGTTTGTCTGTGGAAATAAATAGCAGATTGCATGTTAAATATAAACTTCATGGCTGTCGTAAAATAATTCTAAAGATAGGCTATATTGTAAGACACTTATAAATGGCCCATTAATTATGTTTCCATTTTGAGAAGCTGTCCTGTTATATTTATCCAAGTTTAGTTATTTATATATTCTGCATAAACTGGAAAACATATCTAATTAAGTATTTATCACGTGCTACGCTTTGCTCTTTTCAGCAATTAGTATTGGACACTATTTTATTTCTCCGCCCTATGAAACTTTTGATAATCAATGTCACCAACTTTTGCGTTACTAAAGAGTTCCGAGTTGTTGAAATTCAATGTATTTGTATAATAAAGATACAACTACCGGTACATATAATATATGGTCGTATAATGCGAATTTGAATACATGTACTAAATTTGGGCATCGTCGTGCATACCAGTAGCCACATTATAGTGAGTGTCACTAGTGTCAATGAGAATGTACAATACATATATTTATGGTTGTTTTGGACTATAGTTCTTTGCTACAACTGGAAAGTAGGCCTACATTCACTTGACAGACATACATTTGTACTTCCAAAAATCTTTCCACTGCTGTTTGGTAGACAAAATTGCACCCCACGATAGTCTGAATCGAGTGTATAAATTAACATAGCGGCCATGACAATTAACCTGAATGTGGTCGTATTTCATTTTGCTTCATCATATTAAAACGGCTAAATATAATACGTCACGGCTACGTTGATGCATCAAAGACAAGATAATTAATTTATCCAAAATATGCAACGATTCTAGCGAATTGGTTGTAAAAAGTATTACATCCCCGGTTTTGCCGACTTGCACGTTAGAAAGACATTTCAGCATGAGAATAATGAATCAAAAGGATAATGAATCAAACTAAAATATCGGATTTAAAACATATATGGCTCACAAATGAATAAAGAAACTAGAAACTTGATGAATTTTAGAAGATTCGCTTCGCTAAAAGTGTAGAAATATTACGATTTAGGATTTCGTTATCAGCGTAATTTCCGGGGCATACGTATTTTTACAAAATGCAATTGCTCATACACCCCTCGAATCTCATTGAATTTGTGTCAATAAAATATGTTGAAATCAATCAAAGCTTCTGTCTCGGGGCATACGAGAAATTTCAGCTTGCAAGAACCTGTATACCCCGGAAATCACGCTGGTAACTTATGCTACGTGCATTCATATGAAATATTAAATTTGAGTGTTGGGGAATGAGTGTAGATAACAACTTTTTGGTGGACAAATCAAACGTAATATAGTTTCAGATAGAAATGTGTTTGTCCATTATTTATGCCAACCATCTGTGATAGTATGCTTTTAATTACCTATAGTAAGTTCCAATCATTTTCACCATTTATCTTTATCATTTACGTTCGGCATTCGGCAAGCCCTCGTAAAATCTGTATCTTCAGCGCGGTGATTGTACTGCGCCAATGACAATGAATGGCCTAGATGTCATGAGGTCGGATATGATGTTTACCCAAAGAAATTGACCAGCATTATGCCTAGCGTTCTCAAACATAGCCGTATCATTTATCACTTAAGCTATTTGGGAAACGTGGAACTTGAATAAAATTACGCAAAGCTATAAATACCAGTTGATAGGCCTACTAGCTCTGAACCTGGGAAACGTAGATTAGTTTAGGTGCATCTCTTGTGCAGCCCCTGCTCTGAGGGATGACCCCCGATTAATAGACATTAAATACATGCATCTCAATGAGAATACAGAAATACTTTGTGTTGTAAAATGGAATAGATTGTTGCACTCTCGTGTAGGCCTACGACATGATTGTAAACTTCAGGACGAATCTTGGAATCGTGTTGTTACCATAGTTACCCGATGACATTTAGCCTTTTTAGGGTCACTTCCCTCAAGTCGTTCCTACGTAGTAATTAACATTAATTGGATAGCGATAAAGATACATAAAGCTGCGTTCAGAAGGCTCATTTCATGCAAAGTGACGTTTTCTCTCTTCGTTGTAGGCATATATGTAACGCCACCCACCTAGTAGGCCTGTAGTAGTAGTATCACGATCATGTAAAACTTGCTATTTATTGTTAGTGAAATGTGTCGTGGTATTCAGCATGTCTGTAGAACTATCTGGTCCAGAACAAACAGTAGATCTTGGGATCGATCAAGTAAAGAAAGAATTGTGGCAGTATCTGGTAAGATTGACAAGCAGCATACCAATGCTTGAACTGTAGTGTAGGCCTACATGAAAGGCATCAATACAAACATTATAGTTCTGTGTTGTTCGCTCATCTATATAACATGCATACATGTATACTACAGTACTGGGCATAATTCACGAAGCTCTCTTATCCACTAAGAGACCACTAAGAGACCATGATATAGCGCACTCTTTGCCGAAAGAGATCGCTATGGGCTCTTAATGGAGAAGAGAGCTTTGTGAAAGGATATCCAGTATAAATCCTGCTTAGAGCGTACGTGTACACTACTTGTCTTACAGTTTGCAGCATACTGGGTAACCAAAACATTTCCAGTAATAATAATAATAATAATAATATTAATTACATTTATATATCGTTGGAATCCACACAGTGACACAAGAGAATGCTCAAAGAGCAAGAACAAATAGGGTTTAATGAAAATAATAATAATAATAATAATGATAATATTAAAAATAATAACAACAACAACACTACTACTACTACTACTACTAATAATGTATGCAGGGTATTAGAGGCTGATATATATTAACAATGCGATACGGTGGCAGATTTAGGTGATTAAGAAAAGGGCGCCACCGCACGACCACCAGCTTGTTTCCAGGGTCTTAATGTTAGTATTAGTATAGGCCTATACTATTGATCAACTCCGCTCCTTTCTCCCGGCGTTCAGCTAGTATATTGTTCATGGTTCTGGCCATCGCCATGCGAACACAACCTATTGTTTAATGTCATGGTTTCCACATGTGTACAATGATCGATCCTAGTCTTTCACTACACAGGTTCAATCATGTCTAGCGACACGTGACAGATTCTATTTCTATACATACGTTGTTCCACCATATACCAATGTGGTGTTGTACAGAACACATGTATATTGACTGATTGATATCATACGTGTATGTATATCGATATTGTATATGCATATATTGCACATTAACTTTCAGCATCTCGTAAGTGGCCGAGAAATTATGTATTACTATACACAGTGATACTATGCGAAAATGTAACAACCGAATAATTTCACAACTAAATTAATAATCTAACAAAACTAAATAAGAATTCAACCCAAACAGTCCTATACTGATAATTACATAGGAATTCGTGGAATTCCTTCATTTTCAAATACTGTACATAATAGTAAATATAAGTCCAGTCATAGAAGCAATGTACATGTATATAGATGTGCGCTTGTTAGTCTCTAATGCATACAGTAGGAAGAGGTTGGAGAGAGGTTTCAAGTGGTGACAATTATTCACTATACATGTATATAATAGCACAATTTGGCTGGCAGACTGCATATGACATATACTATGCAAATATACCCCGTGATGTGCCACTTTGTATACTGTATTCAATAATTCAGTAGATCCTCATGGAAAACACACACACACACACACGCAGTGTTCGTACGTGCTCACATACCAACATAATATGTCTATTAGTATAAGTCTGTTCAGTGTTTCGTTTATTAGTAATAGTATGTACAATGTGTCCAATGTGTCAAGTGTTAGCAACATCGTATACACAATCAGTCCAATGTTCCAGATGCTAGCAAGATACACTATCAGTCCAATGTTGAAAACACATCGTACAAGTATTAGTAAGATTTTATATCAGTTCAATGTTTCATGTATTAGTAATAGTATATTACACTACCGGTATATTTAATATTAGTCCAATGTGATCATTGAGAATAATATTTTATTAAATTATTAACCCACAAAACAATTGTTTACATATTCATAAAGATATATCTTCAGATATAATTATATATTTGTCTGAATTAATTCATTATACCATGCTAAACCATACCTGACACATGTCCCAGAAACAAATCCATGTGCACATAAATGTCATATTACGTAAGTAATTCTAAAATAGGGAATGCCATTCTATTGTATAAGCCTACATGTATATATTTCCCTGTCCGATTAGCGATAAACAGGGGCGACTCAGGTTGTCTTTAGCAACGAGTAGGTTAAATAGCTCAAGTTTTGTTGTAGATACGATAGTCACAGTACTGATTACACCGAGACCAGAACATAGAGTCCGTCCACTGGGAGTCGCCACTATTAATTCTTTGTGCCAGCGTACCCATCCTACAATATAAAGGCAATAAACTATCTCCTCACCCCCTATATGTTACTCTCTCACTCCTTGCATATGTGTAAGTATGCTAAGTTAATCATTCAGGTAGCGTGTCAGAGCGGGGACAGGTATATTATATCTTGACCGACATAGTACACGGCAATAGCTCGACAGCGGTCGTCTGAATGACGTTCGGCTCATAGACAGTCATAAGGCAAAGGCAGACATGTCTTGCGCAAGCTTAGATAAAAAGTACCATGTTACGTCACAACAAGTCTATAAATGAATGTCCCACGGAAATATCTTAAACTTTTAACCCATGGGCAGTGGCAATGTAACGAATAATATTGCAACACAAGATTCGTCCGTATTAGAAGAAAATCTTTCAAATACTGTATTAATTTATTTATAGAAGAAAATACGACAAATTGTTTATAGATTTGTTAATCCAAACAAGATTAAACATGTTTGCTACTTATCATAATTTCAATACTGCGATATACACTGTATACTGTAACATATTGTCCTGCCCATCAATTTGCATAATTTGTATGGCCAACTTGTCACGATGACCCTTTGACATCCGATCTTGACGTCAGCAGGAAGGTCAAACTGCGAACTATAAATTTCAGATACCGCAGGTAAAGTTAGAGAATGCGAGTGCGCGCGTGCGTGTGTGAGGAATCAAATTACGTTCGGGTTTGGTATTCAACAACAAAAGTAACAATAGCTGTAAACATTCACAAATAGAAGCAATGGTGTCGGCGTGCTGCTGCTCGAGACTCATTGGTTTTAGCATTAGTGAAGCTTTTATATGTGCCGTGCATTGTTCAGTTTAGAATGAAGTAGTGCAAACATCAGCCAGTTATACTAGAATGTAGTACCAGTATTAGTCATACAAATTCAAGAGTACACAATGTGTCGATGTATGATAATGTAGACAACACAAGCTTATGTTCTGTCTGTACCATTCAACAATATTGAATGGATATGCCAGTCGTTCCAACGTTTCGTAGATAATGCCGTTCAGTTTGTCAGAACAGGTAGTCAATGCCTGTAGGCGATAGCTTGTTCATCAACTTTCAAACGTCCGTCAAGCTCCACCGACCTATCTTGCTTGCACAACTCCAGGGCAAATGTTCACAATCTGTCAATCATGACAACTGTAACATAACAGTTACCCGTAGAGGTCAAATACTGCCCATGCTATTGTTAACTGCTCACCGACTGCCTGCCTATTGGGATGCTTAATTAAAGGATTTCAAACACATATATTGTTACTATCATCTGTTTATTTGAAAAAAATTACATGAACATTCACACAGAACACAAGTTCTCATTCTAGCCTGGGTAAGGCTCTCTTGTATTCCACATAATTGGACTAGCACATTCATTACCAATGTACCAAGCAAAAACTTACCATACAGTATTACTAGAACAGAAGTAAATTGCAAGTAATTTCGTGAGAGAAAAGTCAGAGTACACTGATATTTATTAATAAGAATTTCCTTATATACAAAGAGTAGGAAATGAGATTAAATGGCACTGGTACATCTGGTAGTGAAGGGGCTAGCTGCTCCCTACTTATGTCATGTACAGTTAAATAAAGGCTAGAGAGAAATGCTTCACATGTCCACCCTTATCCATTGATCATGTTGATGTAGTGTGACAAGCATTTCACTCCATCCTGTTATAGTATGTGTGTTCTAACATGAATAAATTCATACTACCAGAGATTTAAAAACACTTTCAAAACTACTGACCCAAGTTCATACAGGATACCCTCTGAATATTTCCATCCTTTGCACATCAATATTGAAGTATTAGTTCTTCTAGATCTAAACATTCTGTTTGGCTTGCTTCTGATCTCATAACCAAGAGATTTACTTTGCGTATAACTGTAAAGTGCAATGGAAAATGAGATATGCCATTATGCATAGGTCAAAGTTTGTATCACATTGATTCCTGTTAAGTCTGTCTTTGTAATCCACATCCAATTGTAACCTAAGACCATGAACATAACCTACATAAACTCTGCTACTAAATAACAATGATGCAGTAATGCCCTGCATGCTAAAATGTATTTGTCTTCAAACAATAACATGCACTTCTCCCGAGTTTACACTACATGCTGTTGGTTCTACAGTTTAAAATATCTATTGAACTATATATTTAAATATATCAAAATATAAACATCACTTAAAGGGAAAGTAGAATGAATGTAGTAATATGACATGAGCATGTACACAGACTGATCCACTAGTACACACAACAGTGCTAAATGCCACCAGTTATCTGGAATCACAGACATGATAAACATATGTAGTGGAAACAGGGAAATGAGGAAAGTGACATGAATGCAAAGTACACAAGGGTCTTGGTTAATGATATTTGTGCTTATTCGTATGTATACACTAACATCTTGGTTACATGCATATAGTATCAACTCAGTTCAATTGACTAACAAAGAAACACGTCACTGTGTATGTACATCATTATATAAACCATTTTCTCACCTTTCCATTTTTCTGCATTAAGTGACAATGCCATATTCAAAGATGATAGATTTCACTGCTGAGTATTTCTCACCAAAAATGTACAACTAGTGAGATCACGTACCGTTTTGTCCATGAACAGTCATCACAAATATCAATATGATTACCAAATGCAACAGCTCACTCCATTCTAAAGTTACATATATATATAAGGTATGACATTGTCACTAATTTGCTGACACTGCAAACATGCTCACAAATTATTGGGGGGGAGGAGGTGGGCTTGGGATATAATCCTAACATTAAAAATCATTAAAATCGTCATAAGGTCTCTATAGTATGTGATAAAATAGTGTACACATGAAAGCAAATGTAAAATGTCCCATTCTGTCAGTTATTCCTCAGTAGGAATGTAAACATACAAGGGCTAAATCACATTCAGGCTGATGTAGCCTGGTTCACTCTCACAACTGATGGAAACAACAAGGGAAGATATGCAATCATTCCAAATATGTGACATAAAAAATTATCTAGCATACAACTCGTGTGGCACGAACAGCCTCATTTGTTCTATTCACTGTCTGAAGATCAACAGAGAATGTCAAAGTTGCTCTTGTGGTCAATACCTCTTACAATGCAGCTTGTGTTATCATTGTTATGCAACAGTCTTAGAAACAATACAAGGCCAGTGATAAACCTAGGTTGAAGCAATTATGGACTCGGGATACCTTCCGTAAAACATTGAGGGGTGAAGATGTTTGGGTGCGGGGGGACAATTCATAGGACCCTCTCTCCAAGACCAAAATAATGGACCCTGAAATCATTAGATCAAAACTAATGACATTCAACAAGCTGTACCTGTAGTTACCAGACATCGAGTTGGAGCCCCGATTCCTACCAGGAACATCCCTGTGAGGGTGATATTAAAATAATGGTGGATGGATTGAATTGCTAAAAGAATGAAGTACAGTGAGATTGACAATTTTTGCAAAGTGTAAATGCACAGTATCAAGCAATGGATATTAAACTGTAATATGAACAAATCTGATTACTTCCAATAATACAGCGACCGGTTTCTTACAAGGCAACTATTGAATTACATATTTTACCAAATATCAAAATGAGTCATTTCAAAAGACTATGTATTTGTAGTTGTAATAACTTTAAAGGAGCTCTTTATAGGACATGATGAACTGAAATGGCAATAACACAGTAATATTTATTTCAGAGATTCTGCCTGAGAGTATATGGTTTCCATTTCTGGTATTTGTCCTTGCACAAGAGAGTAAACTGTTGCCATGGTGGAACATAACTCAAATGAATCAAAGAATTTCATACGGTACTAAGGAGCTCCTTTAAAATCTCTTAACCTAAAACCAGAATATGATAGCAGGCTGGAATATCTTATTAATGTCAATCTGAAGCCATTGTGAAACAGTGCATAGAAAGACTTCTGTTCACATACATATCGGAAAGAGTAGGTTGAGAATTCTGGGAGAGGAAAAAAAAAGTGTTCAGGTTAAATCACATAACTCATAAGTGTTTGAGAAAGTGTGCCAGTCCAATTGCCATGGAAACGACAGTTACAGTTACGGTGGTTGTTACAGCGTTGTTACAGCCCTCGCCCAAACAGTGGCAGTACGAGGCTTCGTAGCGGTATGTGCCAGTACGGTCGATGCACTTCATGGGAGGGTCTGCTTCGTAGGCACACTGCCGGATAACACGGCGGTTGTAATCTTTATCATACCAAACTGAAAAACAAAAAGAAAACATATAATTTATATAACAATAGTTTACCACTACCTAACACAATGTGACACATAGTGGCAGTTATTCATACATCCCAAATTTATCAGAAATCTGTAATTATAAGTCACCTTAATTAATGTTCATAACTTTAAATAAGTTAGAAACAAGTTTGTAAGTGGTTGCATCTATTTCCAATCATGAAATAAAATAGTGTTACTACTACATCAACAACTATGTTAACAACATACCGTATGTCACTCAAGTATTCAAAACTTTAATTTATTATCACCCTTGTCTAACATGTCCAATCAATATTGCAATAGATAAATAACTATACCATATACAATAACAGGCAATTAGTAAATAGTTCTCAGGTTGTGATATGAAAGTTATAGATGTGATACAGATACATACCTTTTTGTTTAATTTTACGACATGCTGTTGCATTCGCTTGGCACTCTTGTAAGAACTGATCCTGGTGTTGTGTTACATCCTCATCACATTTTCCACGTAGGTATGAATTACATACGTAACATTTAATTCCTAGGCCTGAAACATAGAATAACAATATATAGATGTAGCTAAACAATGAAAACAGCACAACTAAAGAAAAGTAGAACTAGAAGTAAAATAGGCAATGTTAGTGTTGCAATAGGACAAATGAAAATCATCTTGGAATTCTACCCTGTAACTAAAATAATACGACAGAAACCAAAACTACCAACAGCAGCGAGCTAAATTTCATAAATGGTTAATCAGAATGGAAACTTCCAGCTTATATTCTACTACCGGAATTGATAAAAAATTTAATGGAATGTGCTATTTTACTAGGCTAGCCTTTAGGATATCATTAACATTGGCAGAAATGGACTGCTTAAATACAACTGTTATATTTTTAGTTTCAATTTTACCATGTTGATGAGCAGCTTCCAAAATAATTTCACTTATCTTGCAGTTTGTTCCAATAAATTTTGATAAAACAAGTTACCTTGTAATACGAGTTCCACAACTGATTCACTCTATTGAACTTGGAAATCTGATGTAATTCCTTGTACTCAAAAAAGAATTGAACTGACTAAACCTGTAGATATGAAATAGACATGACCTATTTGGAGCATTCTGCGTTAATACTGTACTAGCAAATGTATCAAACAGGTTCCAGGGCATGTTTACTCTAGACAGCTAAAACCATATGTTTGGAAATTGAGAAAGATGAATACCGTACATTGGTAAGTAAAACCAGGAGAAACTCTGCAATGTTGGCGAGCGAATCACTATTGATTATAGCCCAACTATGGTGTCCTATACACATACTGGTAAACTGCAGTAACCACTGAATACAATTGGTGACCTGCATTCACGGACATTATCTGGTCAAGTCTGACCTGGATAAATTTATCAGCAAAACTCTATTCCTAATCTGTTGTTTTCACATTGATGGTTTATAAATAGCATGTAGACTTTAGTGCAGCACTATGCTATAACGGTACATACCAAAAACAACAACTAAAGTAATAAAGCATGTTCACAGTAACAGTGGAGATAGGCGAGGTGAAAGAAACAGATAGTTTGACCTCTAAACCTCCTGTGAAAGCTCTCATGTGTACAGTGGATGGTTTCTTTACAGTTCACCTGAGAGGACACAACCAGGTTATTTATATGCTTCTTGAGGTCATCCCTAGCAGTATTCGGGCTAACATCTCCGCTGTTGCATAGTAATTTACAGTTTTGAGTATAATAGTGGTAGTCTAAGTTGCACATATATAACTATTACTTCAGCAGTACTATCTGGCAATAACTCCAAAACTAAATTTGAATGTCTTTACTTTAATAATTATAACTAAAATATTAAAATGAATAATTGATCACAATAATTATAATATTAATTTAGAAGACAATATATTGTTTCCATTTCTGCAAATTTGAGTTAAGTATTGTAACTAATGCTGAATCCTCTATGATCAATCAGTCCTGCAGTAGGACTCCGTAAACCATAAACTCTGTGACAATCATTGTCCTGGCCCCCGTTTCATGACAGTGTCCCAACTATTTAGTAGCTCCCAACTTTAGGACCCAGTTATCACCTCCTAAGTTAGATGTCGATTTCTGAAGGAATAAGACTTGTGACGTCGTTGTGAAACGCTTAGGAGCTCCTAAATAGGTTTAGGAGCTCCTAAATAGGTTTAGGAGCTCCTAAATAGTTAGGACACCGTCGTGAAACGGGTCTATATACCAAGTGGTTGATTCATAACTAACTAATGGAAAATTACTTATGACAATACAAACTTGACTTTCTGTGGCATCATCAATTCATAAAATGTTATTACAAAACAAACAGCATACAATATCTGAACTAGTACGGTACTTATCATTGATCAAAAGTCAAATGATTTTACTGTTGATATTAAAATTGTACGTATTACATGAATATCTTCAAAATTATGTCATGATCAGGGATGGAAATTAGCACTCGCCTGCATGCTCGGGCCATTTCTCCCAATGCTAAAGATTTCCTAAGGGCAAGTAGAAACTCATTCTGTAATTGTATCACGTTGGACGAGTTACACTACTGATGATAATTTTAATTTCTAAAAGATAAATGTGGGGATGGGCATGTAAAGTAATCAGTTCAATACCATAATTATGCAGAACACTAATATATAGTAAACTAAGCAAGATAACATTGTAGACAGGCACTGACTTGGAAGAATTTGATGACATCAATTTATGCCTTATTAAATTTTAACCAATTTCCAAACCAAATAATTTCCTGTTAAATATCAACAAGAGTCGCATGGCAGTGATTGAAATAGATGGGGTCCTGGGTATCATTTAATCAAAATAACAGGAAGTTAACAAACATTTGATGAATATTATTTATGCAAATATAACAACATGTTCAACTTCAAGCACTTGTCTCCGTCAAGCACCCGATTAAAATATTAGATATGTCCAATAGCAAAGATGTGTACGTAAATAGGAGAGTTGTACAAATAATGCAGCCATACATAGAACAAAATATTTCACAAATCACCCAAACAGAGTGACATTCATAATGCCTAAGTAAATAGTAAATACCGTAGCATTACCGTATCAAACAAGGTTCCATTGCTGGAACACCGACCGGGAATGGTGTTGCATTGCAGGATCGAAATAATGTATTCCAAACAAGCATTCAATCAAAGAATTGGCAAACTGGCAATAGCATGTTTTTATTCTAAATATGATCAACAATTAAGGACAGGGGTGGGACAGTCATTGTAATAAACACCTTAGTAGGCATAGCATAAGACTGCAGAGGCCATTTTGAAATGGAATCGGTTTCAATAGGCAATGTTTCAGTAATATTTACCTTCTTCGATCAAAAGCATCAACAGGAGAGTAACTGTTGGTAGGATTAATGAGACTTTCATATTTTTTTAAAATAAAATCCTGGAGTATACGCAAGGTAAAAACAAGACACTTGTTTCAATCCAACTGAACTCCTCTGTGCCCTGTCTGTGACCTTGGGAATGGACGCGAAAGTAAAGCGCCACCAAAGCGACGAGGGGAAGACAACTCGCGCCGGCTATATGCTGTTTCAGAATATTTTAGATGATAGATCCTATTCGTTGGCACGGTCGCGTGTACAGTACACCACATAACCGCTGCGCTTCCAGGTAACACTGATACCGTAGTTCTAAGAACATCGATGATGAAAATAGCTAATGTTTAGTTATGGAAACAGAAGTCTGAGAGTATATAAGTACAAATGAGGTTGCATGATTAATGTACACAAAGAGCGCCGTATCTAAATATAATTATATTATTAGATAGAATATTATAAATAGATGTCAGAATTTATAGCGTAGTGTCCCCATACTCTACCAATAAATCTAACAATAAATATATAGAATGCATGTGTGTACTGACTGAGTGTTAGCTGTTAGTGGTGTATCCACGCGAGGCCGACACTGGGCGTGAAGGTAAGAATAATGATACCCGCGAGGCCGACAACCCTCTCGGTTTGATGTATGCCGCGGTGTCACTGTGTTGTTACAAG
>JAUTBQ010160912.1:0-12720 GCA_032361185.1 Lepetodrilus ovalis | reverse complement strand
CATGATTATATGTATGTCAAGTGAATGTACTTTGTAGTTGTAGCTAAGAACTAGTCAAAAACAGCCATAAATATCTGATTGTATGCCTTTAAGACAGACCACGACATGCTGTTTCTACTAAAATTTTCAAAATATTTCCTTCGTTATTTTTAAAATTTAGAGCCTCTTTCAAGATTCTTTCACTCATTGCGGCTTGCATATCCTATTTTTCCATGCCCGAGCATGTGGTTTATTTACATTATTATCCTCGATCAATGGATTAGTGTATATGCGATGTTTCTTTATCCACTCCCTGGAGACGATACACAGAGTATGCTTACCTTGAACCTCCTGGCCAGGAACTTGTTCTTGATTTCCAGGAAGTTGCCTTTGCCCTGCTCGCTGATGAAGGGCTCATTGATGATCTGGAAGCGAGGGTCATTTTGAATGTCCTGCCACCGTCCATAACCAAAGCTTGACTCAGTTAAGGGCACACTTTGAGACAAACCTCACATTTTGTATTTTTAATTTAGTTTAGCACTGCTTTTTCAAGGTTTGAAAAACAGTATCCAAAGTGCTATTATAAATTTCATGTTTCAAAACCAACTTATTTTTCAAATTACTATCAGCACTAGCAGATGATAAAGGTAAGTTTCCTTTCTTGAATTTACTAAATTCTTTCACTAAGTATTTATTTTCTTAAATTATTATTTTTTAATTTGGGGTTAGAGGCCTTTTTAAAATTTGTTCACTAATCTCAAGGTTAGTCAGTTTAGGGCAGGTTGAAACCAGCAACATTCGTAGCATCAGCTGGTACTGACAAGGGTAACTGCATTGCAGCGGTCCAGACAATACATTCTATCGTGATGGCATCAGCAAGGCAACTATTGCGAACATTAATGCCAGGCTCCCGGGACAAGATTTATTTGAATTATTACTAGAGCTACTAGATTTTTACCAAGAGTTAACAAATGTGAAAAATATCATCCGTTGTACAGGGTCCACAACTAGTAAGCGTCCTAACAAACTATTCCCAATGCTGCAACTCTCAAAATAAACTTAGCTTCACGACATAACAAAAAGGATACACCACGATGCCAGCCAGTAGCCAGTAGTCATGACGACGGTGCCAGACTTCGTGCTCCTTGGTGGGCTGCAGAGCTCGCTGCTCATTGGCCCAGAGCGTGTGTAGTTCGGTGAAGCCGCCGTCCGCGATATTGAACATGAACTTCTGGTACTGCTCCACTTGCTTCTTCTCTTCCTCTGTACATGGTGCTTCCTTCTTTGCTTCCACCTTTTCTTTCTTCTCTTCTTTCTCTTCTTTTTCTTTCTCACCTTTTTCTTTCTCATCCTTTTCTTTCTCACACTTTTCTTTGTCACCGTTTTCTTTCTCTCCTTTGTCCTTCTCTCCCTTTTCACCCTCCTCCTCTCCTGAAATTAATTTTAAAATATTATAGATACTATTTTTTAATAAATATATACATTACTTTTTATTTTTTAATAGGGGTTTAGAGCAGGTTTCAGGATTCTTACACTTCTATCATGGCTTGCCTATTCAAATTTACCTACATCCATTTTTTGGAAAAACAAGCAGGAGTACTAACCTTCTTTCTTAATATCTTTCTCGTCTTTGCATGTCTCATCACCCTCCTTGGGTTTGTCTTCGTCTTTAGCGTCAGCATCCGAAGCGTCTTTCTTGTCCCCATCAGCGGTTTTGATGCTGTCCTTAACGTCTTCAGCCTTCTTCTCAGCCTCTTCACCTTCTGAAACAAAACCATACATACATTAGGATATGTGCGACATTGGTGTCTGTGGCAACACCCAACACTGTTGTATGTAGAAGTTATCTTAACCTACTCTCTGCCAAAGGCATTCAGAGATGCCAATGGAACTGAGAATGAGGAAACGAAATTGCTACATAAAATCATTAACCAGGCCTGATGATTACAAAACATTTTTGGCATGATTTAATGCTCAAGCTCAAATATTGTAGGGGGATTTGTTAATAAATCTTTGAGAAATCATACTAAAAAAACAACATTTTGTAATCTCAGCCTAACTGTGGGCCGATTCAATTTTCAAATATTTACAATTTTTTTATTTTAGATATTTTCCTTGTAATATCATCAAATTACAAAATTGCAGAATTCAAGAACTGAATGAAGCAGTGGTTGCAATTAGTGATAGCCATGCAATGAAATTTCAAAAACACTTATCCAAAGATATTCTATACTAAATGTCCAAACAGAAACTACTTTAACTCTATCAATGTTGAAGACAACCAGATGCCCTAGAAAGCAGTCATTGTGCCTAATCCAGCAAGCGAGACGTTACCTTCAGCTTTTTTCTCTTCATCTTCCTTGGATTTTTCCTCAATCGATTTCTCTTCCTCTTTGATTGGTGTCTCCTCTGTCTTCTCATCGCTCGGCTTATCGCTGTCAGCAGCTTTCTCTGCCTTTTCGTCGCTGGGTTTATCGGCAGCAGGGGTCTCAGTCGGTTTTTCGTCAGTCTCCATAGGCTTGTCTTCCTTTTCCTTTTCTTTATCTTTGTTGTCAGATTCCACCTTAAATACAGAAATGTAAAATGGTGTTTACGGTAAAGCCCTTTTTCAATATTAATTAGTTCACATTTGAACTTTACACTTTACGGCAACATAGGTTTACAACATGGATAGACATGGAAACAATCTGATAAAAGTACAAATTTACATCATTTATTCCTGTACATTTTTAAATTCCTACCTTTTCAGCTTCCTTCTCGCTAGTATCCTTATCTTTCTCTCCATCCTCCTTATCAGGCTTATCAACCTCCATCTTCTCCTCCTTTGCTTCTTCCTTCTCTCCCTCAGCAGTCTCTTCCTTTTTCCCTTCCTTCGCCTCGCCCTGTCCTTCCTCCTTAACATCCTTGCCGTCCTTTACGGCATCGCCCGTTGCAGCCTTCTCGTCCTTGCCCTTCGTTGTCGCCGCGGCAGCTTGTACTTCCTTCTCCTTCTTCAGCCTGTCCATTGCTTCCTCTACCTTCACGTACGGCATGCTGTAGAGCCCGTTAATGGCCTCGAACTCCTGGATCTACAACCACACCATCCAATAGTGAGTGAAGTAGTGTTTTATGCCACAGCGGCAATCTCAACCATACATTTCCAGTGAGTGATTATAGAGTTTAACGTCGCTGTGAGAATATTTCACCCATTTGCAACACACGTTTCCAGAGGCCCGATCTACGCTTACATTCGATTGTAAATCTATCGTAAGTTTACATTGTTAACCATTACTCTCATCATACGATAAATTTACCATCTATTGTAAAGATTGTTCAGATTGAATGACTGGGTGATTTAGGAGTTTAATGTCACTGCAGGAATCTTTCACCCATTTGCGACAAATTCATATTGAAAAAGCAAATGTTCATACTCTTTTTTTTTAGATCAATCTCGCTGCCATCGTGGGTCTGGATGCCAACATATAAAATCACGTTTTCGACCAATCAGATCGCATGTATTTCCTTCCACACCCACCTTCTTCCTGACAAGAGACATGGTGCCCACACGGGTCAACACGTGTTGTCTAGACAGCCCTTCCCTCGGCACTCCATCTGCAAATGTCTCAGAGTTCTCTGCCCCTGGTTCGCACAGATGCCGCATGAACAGCGAGACGTACGCGTTGAAGACTTTCTCCGACTTCCCCCGGAGGTCTCGAACCAGCCTGAAAACAGTAGAATGGCTAAAAACACTTCTGAATGGATCACTGCCAGGGACGAGTATAGCATGGTAGAGCAAGAAGCACATGATAAAACTCAACTCGTTAATTTACAAATAATTCATTCATTCATCGGTTATCAATAGGTTTTCAGTGATCAATAATAACATTTTATATTACTTTTAAATTGGAGAAATTAGTACCTATGTAAATCTGTCTACATTACAAATACAAGTATCAGGCACCCATTACACTGAACCATTGTAGCTACAAATGAAACGGATCCACTACAAGTGTAAATCCAATACACAAAACACTCTCATTGCGACAATACTTGAGAATCTGCTTAGCTAAAACTACTGCTGCAATAATATTGCTTTATGCAAACAGACTTGCACTAGTAGTGGGTCCCAAAGATATGACTTACACTCAATTGTAGCCACAATTGTTCAGAGCATATTGTCCTGGAGTATTTAGAAGTATTTAGGAGATCATATAACAGGCATGGCAACAGACACTTGTGAATTCAGACGATAAACCCAGGGCGCGAGCTGCAGACCCGAACCAACATCCAGGGCAAATAAATCGACTTGACAAAGAAATCGGTGGATTTCCACAGATGCACGGTAAGTTGCCATGCCTGAACTAACTTCTACAATGTCCGTGAGCAGGCTGCAACTTACCACTGCGAGTTGAAGGCGTCCTGGGGCGGCATCCCCCACCTCATGACGGCATTCAGGAACGCCTTCCTCTGCCGAGCATTGAACCCAAGAACCTGCAAGTAGGAAAACCTTACTCGTCACTTTCTCAACCATGCTACTTTAATTCAACTTCACTGCAAGCCACAATAAAATAACATTACGAAACAAGAGATAAACTTGTACTGATGGGCCTTGTAGACGAAAGACAAATCTGTATCTTCCGTCCCTAATGACATCAGTGTAATAATCTAGTCTGAAACGTCTAGAAAGAAAAGATTATCTCCCCTTTCTGAGCAGGCACGCTCATTCTCTTCAGACATAAAAAAACAACAACCAGATTTTGGTTCGAAGATATTATGTACAGAAATACGATATCATGCTCAGTAATAAGATATGATGCTAATGAATAACTAACCAAATGCACCTCAACTTGATTATTCGTTGTTCAGATACGAATGAGATATTTTTTTAAATAATTAAGCGTACCTCGATCTGACCGTTGACCCGAGCGAGCAATGGGGGCAAAGGTCGATCCTTGTCGACTCCTCTCTTTCCTCTGCCTCGGACTGAAATAGCGAAAATCTCAATCAATATCATATCAAGTATAAATTAATGAATAAAATTATTTGAAGATAGTCTTCCCCAAATGTGGAAAAAAAAACATTTAATATGTGACGGACATATAATCATAAAATATTTTCCTTCTTTATTAAAAACAACTCCAAGCAAACAAAAAACATTGAATAGGATAAAATAAGGTCACCACTGATACAGCTAACGGTGAAAAAGAAATACATTAAAATATAATAGGTTTGATAAATTCCTTTAGGATATCAATTACACCAAACGTTATACTAACTAATATTGTATCACGTTAAATTTCCCAAGATGGCATCGAATGGGGATGCAGAGTTACTATGTAGATATTACCTTCCTGTTTTTCCTCAAAGTCATCATCATCTTCCTCATTGTCTGTAAGACAAAATACACTAAAGTTAGAAATATGCAACTCATCATTGTTGTCATTTACAGCAATGTTTCTATTGAATGTTTGAAGTTGCCCCCTCCCTAAGCTGTTTCCCCACGAAGCCAGGGCTTCCGATCAGAACTCACCAAATTGATTTTTAAACAAAACTCGTGAGTAATTATGGAGTTTAACGTCGCTGCGGAAATCTTTCACCCATTTGCGACAAACAAAACTCGTAAACGCATACAGAAAAGCCTGAACTCACTGAAGTCGGAGTCGAAATCGGACATGGTTTCCTTCCAGGCCTCTTCGTCGGGTCCATTCATGGCGTCGTTGTAGTTGACCTGTTTGCGGACCCGCTTGCCTTTGCCTAGCGTGCGCGCCATGTCCTCCTGCTGCTGCTCGTAGTGGTGTCTCAGCAGCTTCTCCCAGTACGCTGGGTCCGCATGCTCCGCCTCCTGCTTCAACACCTCCATCTCGGTCTCGTCCTGAGGCGAGAGGTGAGAACAGATTGATCAGGATAAGGACCAAGCATTGTTCACCCCGAGTCTTGTTCTGCAGAACGTTCATTGCACTGTGCGAGTCATAATTCCTGTATGTTAACATGAAGCTATGGCTCTTGTAGCACTACGATCGCTTTGTGGAACGGGGGCCCAGATTTGAACTACTGTATACTTTACTGACGAACCTTTTACCAATCTATGCTCTGACAATGGTGAACATTATTACATCAGTTTTATGTGCAGATTCCTGTGTGTGATTATGGAGGTCACTTAATCTGGGCTTTTCCACTTTTTATCGTGTGGACAATACCTGACCCGAGCAGGCAGACAATCCTTACTGTCAAGTCTTGGAACTATTAACAACCTATTCCTGTCTCCGATTGGTTGGTAGCTGACACGCCCACCACCTGGCAGACATCTTACCTCCTCCTCTCCCTCCTTGACCTGGTAGCTGGCGACCTTGAAGGAGCTGAGGTACTCGTTCATGGCCATCTCCTTCTCCTCCTGCCCCTCCTGGGTCCGGTCCAGCAGTCGGCTGACCGCGACGTCGTCATACACGATACGGTCATCAACTGTAAGCACACAAAAATAACAACAAAATTAACAGGTGAATTAGGAGAGGTATTCAGATAACTAGGACAATTTAAGGGTATACAATCGAAAACATTTGTTATTTGTATCACTATTTGGGCTAGTAAGTTTTATAGGTAAGTTTCCATCTCTGCAACCAAAAAAAATAATTTTGCAAGTGAGCAAATATATCGGTGCCTAATGTTACTGGAGGAGACTTACACCCATACCACATCCGATAGGGTGCTGCAACGTTACTTTCTAAAAATCTTGATAAAGCACCACAACCATTTTTCTTTTCGATTGATTTATCATCTTACATCGATGAAGGAATAGTTCAATCATATGCAACATCTCTGCTCAGGAATCTTTCATATAAACACCAAGGTAGTAACGTAACTCCAACCATAAAAAATATTTGCGAATAAACAAATGTATCCATGGTTATATTGGAACATTGTTACTTTCATAAAATTCTGACAAAGGCCAACGATTTTTCCATTGATTTGTCGTGTGACATTGCTGCGTGAAGATTTCGCCCATATTCAACGACTCGGCAAAGTCCCCGATTCCATAAATAAAACACAATCCTACCTCCTTCGGCCTCTTTGAAGAGCTCCTCAGTACCAAACTTGAGAATGTCGTCCAGCTCCTTCTTGGACATGGCGGCGCTCTTGTTGCCCAGACCCGGCCGTACCACCAAGTGGGTCAGCATCATCTTCTTCTTGGCCACCTGCGTGATCCGCTCCTCCACCGACGCCCGCGTCACGAAGCGGTAGATCATCACCTTGTTGGCCTGACCGATACGATGTGCCCTGCTGAACGCCTGCACAGAAGGAGTGAATGGGTCAGTAGGTGAGCGAGCAAGTCAGAGAGCAAGTGAGTCAGTGAGGAAGGCATTATTGATTGATAGACATTAGTGCTTTACGTTGCAGCGGGAATACTTAACTCGTACGCGGAAAAGGAATGCATAAATGGTTGAATGAAATGGAAGGAAGGAATGAACATGCCTGGATGTCATTGTGGGGATTCCAGTCAGAATCGTAGATGATGACGGTGTCGGCCGTCGCCAGATTGATGCCCAGGCCACCAGCTCTTGTGGACAACAGGAAGCAGAACGCAGGTGCCCCGGTGGCTGAGAAAATGGACGAAAACTCGGAAATGATATTGTAGCTTAATGTCGTTGCGAAAATATTTCTCCAAAGTATGATGATTGATTTGAGTGAATTAATACATACCATAACATTTCCATTAGGTCTAAGGATATTGTACACGTTTTGAGTAATGGTCCGTATTCATTCACCTCAGTGTTACTCCTGCCTCGTGAATCTAATTCACCCTATGATGGCTCTGTGGAACAGGACCCCGTTATATGATCTCCCCCGCGGCTTACCGTTGAACCTGTCGATGGCGTCCTGTCTCAAGTTCCCGGTGACGCCGCCGTCAATACGTTCGTACTTGTAGCCCTCGGTCTCCAGGAAGTCTTCCAGAATGTCCAGCATCTTCGTCATCTGTTCCAACGAGCACAAGAAACGGTTGGCATACATTCCAACAAAATATCCAATGTCATAAATTTGTTTGCTTTTGTCTGGGGGAATTACAGTAAATGATTGAATTCTGGCTTGACCAGGTATGGCAGTCAATATTGTGACTTCATTGTAAAACATGCCTGGTGTCTGTGGCCTGGGGATTGTCCAGGGCAAATGATTGAGTGAATATGGAGTTTAACGTCACTGCAGGAATCTTTTACCCAGTACAAATACAACAGCAGATTTCCGTGAATGAGCAGAAAATTGCCATTGCTGTTAACCTTACTTTGGGCATCTGTAACCCAGATGCAACATGCAAACGGTTGATGTTACATAAGCATATTCATATTACGCAAGTGAATTCATTTTGTTTTGTAATGGGGTTTAGAGTAGTTTTCTAAAATCTTTCACTAATATCACGACTTGTCAGTTTAGGGCAGGAGAAATCCCACAACATATGTAGCGCTGGATGTTGCAGTAAACCTGCGAGCACCGGCTGGTACTGACAGACCAAGGATGATACAAGTGAAAAACATGCCAAAACATTGTTGGATTAAAATTGATGTATTAGAACATGATGGGTGTCTTATGACGGTCTAAAGATTATTTCACTCATTTTCAGGTAACAGCAGGAGGAAAGCTGCAATAGGAACTAAAAGCTGACGTTAACACTACGGCACTGACAATGACATACCTGTGAGAAGATGAGAACCCTGTGCCCTGTCTCTTTCAAAAGCTTCATCATTTTACACAACAGCTCCAATTTGCCACAAGCCTTGATTAGCGCATTGCCTTCAAAGGCACCATTGGTCATCTTAGGGGCTTCCTGGGATAGAGAAATTGGAAAATAAAATCACCATGAACGAGACAATCCACAGAATTGTGGTTGAGGTGATACAAATAGCAAGTAGCCTCATTCTTTAACACTAGTACTCAGTAGCTAGACTAAGGAATGGTACTTTGATAGTAGAAACCATTGGAATGATCCATATTTAACCTTATTTACAATGAATTTGTCTTTCGGAACACTAATTGTTCTATTATCAAGAATCGAGTCGGAGGACATTTCCCAGCTTGAAAAGTACACACTTGAAAATGTTTTGCACTGTGACGAAGCTCTCGTGTCTACTACGAGACCATAAGCACTCTCGTAACAATCTCCTATACATGGCCAATAGGCACTTACGAGATCGCTATGGTCTCGTAGTCGATATGAGAGCTTCGAGAAACGATATCTTGCGTTTCTAGGATGACACTTACAATGGATGCCGTGGGAAACAAGTACGGGTGGTTGCAACACTTCTTCAGATCCATCATGATGTTCAACAGTGACACCTGTGTGCCTCCCTTCGTGTTCAGCGCGTCAAAGTTACGTGTCAAGATGTACTTGTAATATTTCCTGAAATTTGCATGAAAATATATAATAAAAAAAAAGAGATATCCAGCTTCATGTTAATGTATGGGAGTTACGACTCTAATAGGACTATGAACTTTCTGTGGACGGGCCCATGGCCTTTTCAAAATGTGTAATAAACATGCAGATGGCATAATGAAGCAAATATAAACAAAAAAGAACAATGATAAAATTATGCAAAAATGGTAACGGTAAACTGGTGGTGAGTGTCAGACTTACTTCTGCATGGGGCTGAGTTCGACTCTGATGATGAACTCGCTCTTGGATGGGATGCCCTTGAGGACGTCGGCCTTGAGACGTCGCAGGAGATGAGGACCCAGGAGGTCATGAAGCTTCTTCACCTGGTCCTCCTTGGAGATGTCGGCAAACTCGTTCAGGAAGCCCTGGAGATCGCTGCAAAATGAGGAACAACACTTGTGAGCATTTGGCATTGCTTCATGCTGATTGCGATCATATTGCAGGGCTCTAACATTAACTCTTGAGGCACCTGTCGAGCACTGATGTCTCGTGCTCATTTTGCTATCATCGCAGGGCACTAAGCAAATATTTTAAAATAAGACGCAGCAATAACACCAAGAATGATAACGTTAACGAGAGAGTTGATAAAAAATGTGTTATAAGCTCAACATGTAGTAGGCCTACCCTACTCATTCATAACAATAACATGATTTTGATAGTGCAACAGCTAAATCAAAATGAATTTCAGAAATTCATCATTAAGCTTGGCCTGACAGCAGTTGTACATGTCCACAAATCATGTTGTACTCCAAGACATGCTGATGCAATTGTATTTTAAACTTTCTGGGAAATTTCAATACCCGACATGGAAATATACAATTGTGATTTCAGTGGAAAACCAGGCTAGGGTTTGGGCCCCAAGCCACATCCACTGTGAATAAATCGACTCTTGGACAAACAAATGGACGGATCCGCATAAAATAGCTGTGACTGTCATATATTTACCAAAAATAATTATTCACAAATTTTACTATATCAGATTACAATAAACAACGCAATAGTGCATGCATGTTTACACATTTACGAGATGGCACGATATTCGAGTCTATCTGTCATTTTGTGGCGACTCACTTGAAGTTCTCCGGTGTGAGGAAGTTGAGTAGATGGAAGAGCTCCTCCAGGTTGTTCTGTAGAGGGGTACCCGTCAGTAGCAACTTGTAACCAATCTTGTATGACTGAAGGACGCGGAAGAACTGCAAACAAACGTCAGTGTTAGAAATATATAAAATAATAAGGGGGCTCATTCTCCATAGAATATAACAAATTTGTATATCAATGTATATATGGAAATCTAGTACCTTCGACTGATTATTCTTCAGCCTGTGCGCCTCGTCTACAACCAGCACCGACCAATCAATGGAGCCCAGCGTAGCGTTGTCGATGGAGATCAGTTCGTACGACGTCAGCAGGACATGAAACTTGATGTGACAGCCGTCTCGTACTTTCGACGCCTTCGCACCTCCTCGAATAGCACCCTCGTCAAACGAGAATTCGTGTTCTCTGCCGAAAAAGAAACCAAACTGTTTAATAAATAAAATCCATACAAAGAAGAAGCAGATTAATCGCAAACAAGTTTTGATACCCAATGACAGTAACCAAAATCATCAACTCATACTGGTAAGACATTGACGGCCGATATCAGCAACAGACATCGAAGGCTGAAAATAGACGATCAATTCAAATGGTGACGTACCTGATGACCATTCTGCTGTCCTTGTCGCCGACATAGGTGACGACGTACATGTCTGGTGCCCAGAACTCGAACTCTCTCTCCCAGTTGATGATGGTGGAGAGAGGAGCACTCACCAGGAATGGTCCCTTAGAATGGCCCTGCAGTCAACAACAAAGCGTTAGCTGGGATTGGTATTGGTCCAACAGAGCTGATTTCCATTTTTGATCAACTGAATTAAACTAACTGTGGCATTGTTCAAACATCAGTGATGTACAACTAAGCACAGTACTTTTTTTTTCAAGTAAATAAATAAAATAGGGACCGTAAGTTAGCACGAGAGTCATTCAAAACATGCACAACAATGGTCTCACCTCGGATACCAGTGAATTGAGGAACACAATGGTCTGGATGGTCTTGCCCAGACCCATCTCATCGGCCAGGATGGTGTCGGTGCCATTGGCCCAGGAGAAGCGGAGCCAATTGAGGCCCTCCAGCTGGTACGGGTGCAGCGTGCCGCCGGTCATCTCTATGTACTCGGGCTGTGTCTCGAACTTCTTCTTCAGCTGTAATAACAACACACGTCCATCTTTAGAAACCCTGGTCGCAAATGGGTGAAAGATTCCCGCAGTGACTCCATAATCACTCACTCACTTTAGACACCCAACATAGTGTCTGTGGTTAATCCAGCAGGGAGAGGGTTAATACACTTTCAAATTTTTAATTTTTAATTTTTAATTTGTTTTCCCCATTACTTTGTAATGGGGTTTAGAGTACTTCTAGAATCTTTCACTAACATCGCGACAGTTCAGGGCAGGAGGAAACCCGCAATGGCCGTAGCGCAGAATGTTGAAGTAAACCTGCGAGCACCTAATGGTACTGACAGACCAATGATGATATCTGCATTTTCCCTCTCGGAGATTTTGTCTCATTGGAATATTTTTCTCAAACATTTTGCAATAAAACTATTGGGAAACTATTGAATATGTTTGTAGTTCTGCAATTTACATTTTCTTATTCATGTTTGCATTCTTTTCAATCCATAAAACTTTTGTTCAATTTCAATTACTTAGTTTTCAAACTTATCACTGTTCTGATTTATTTTCTTGCGATATTTCACCCCAAATAAATTGCATCATTTTGCAATGTTCATACACAAAGAACTAACGTTATTATACATATTTTACATACAAATTATATTACTTTCTATAATTTTTCATTGTAATTTGGTAAGAAAAACCATAATAATAGGTTTTGATTGAATTGTTGCTTTACGTCGCAGCAGGAATATCTCACCCATAGGCACCGACCATAATAATAGTGAAAGCTTGTAAAACAAAATGGATGCCAAATATGAAAGAGAAACACTTACATCACACATGGGATATTGTGGAGTGATTTTGGACATGCATTCTTCCCTGTGTCTTTCCCTCTCCTTTGTCGATTTCGTAGAGCTCTTTCCCTTCTTTCCCTTTCGATCAGTCGTTCCATTGCCCATTGCGTACCTGTCAATAGTTTCACAATATAAATTTTAAATACAGTGTCCCCTCGATATAAGGCTGTTCAATACAGAGCGGATTCGGATATAAGGCTGTTCAATACAGAGCGGATTCGGATATAAGGCTGGGTCAGATGTGGACCCCATTTTTATTTTTTTTTATTTACCTGCACTATT
>JAUTBQ010160901.1:0-12721 GCA_032361185.1 Lepetodrilus ovalis | reverse complement strand
GTCATCTCCCGCTGTGTACAACTGTGTGTTGATATTCTAGTGCTTGGTCCTGACACATCCTTCTATATTCGTCACTATTCTTGTCATGTTAAATGTGCACACGATGTGTCAAACCTAACAGTTGGTCCCCTGTAACAATAATACTATACCTAAGTTGTACATTTGTCTCAATATCGACAGACAAATCAAACAACCGTTAATTAGAGTGTCCCTACATGCTTTCCAAACAAGCTGCGATTAAGGGCACAATGAAAACTCAATGCATGTTGTAACAAGGGAGTGCTTTCACAAAGATACCGGTGACACGCGTTTGAGTTAACTCAATTAGATTAACTCCAGATTTCAATACATCACCTCTGACATCATTCATAATGTCGGAGAATATCGAGAAATTTGGTGAAGGAACCAGTCTAAGTCCTAGGAGAATAACTCAATCGGTAGTTTCTTCGACAAATCGTAATAGAACATTTAAAGATTCACAAGATGGAAACAAAGAATGCTGTTACCATGAGGTGCAGAGGGGACAACATCCAATTCAATTACACAATGCTGATATTATCTGGGGTTTTTTTGTGCTTTGTTTTTATTTTATCATGTTTTAATGATATAGTTGTTAATGTGGCCACATGGAGAAGTAATAAAGACTTATTTGGTGTAAAGACTAGTACCGTAGCTCTATTATTCGTTATGCTTTTATGATAATTTTCCTTGAACTGCTGAAAATCCCTATCTCTATAGTCACGATGTGTCGATATTGTACCTTGGTCCCGCGACACAATGGGAGTTGACTATCTCTGTATCTCTCTCCATTAATATGGAATTGACCTGTTAATATTATTATTAAAATAATTATTAATATATTAGATCGAAAGAAAATAATCATAAGACAAGATTGAGTTAGATCTTATTGTGATTATAATAATGTTTTTTTTTCTAAATATAATAAGTTAAAGCTTTTTGATGAAAGGTTCAAAAGTCAATTTGATTTTTTCTTCAACTTTTACTGTTAGTGTTAAGTTTTGGGCATGCATGGGAGACAACACTTGAGAATACAATGAAGTGCTCATAAAATATAACTAGTTTTGTTTTTCACCCAGCAGATGAATCAGCATTTCTCTTCAAACTGAAACATTACGATACACAATATTAATTCTTTCTTGTACTGCAAGTGCTAAATAGTCTATATTCTTGTTGCAATTAACTCTGTAGATGGATATTTACACCTGCCAAGTCTCATAAACAGTAATCATTATCATAAAAGGAAAATGTGAGCATGTGTCAATGTGACTTAATTTAATGTCAAAGCCTCAAGCATTATTTAGCTGATGGGTTAGACACTTTGTAATTTACAGTAAATATTATTATTATTATTATTACTATTATGACTATGATGATTAGGATTACTGTATGATTATTATTATACCAGTTGATGTAATAGGCCAGAGGTTTGTGCAATTAACAAGCTTCCATAATCACTTATCTTCCGACTGTTCGATTCACACTCTTCCGTTTTCTGAAAAACTATCTTCCAGATTTCGAGTGGAAAACGAGCACTATCTTCCAAGTGCCATATTTTGTTGACACTTATCTTTCACCTGTATCTTCTATCTTCATAAATATTAAAGGGGACTAACTCTGAAACTTACCTTTTCGGGTGGAGCAAGTCATGTTCATGATGATGAATGTTTAATAATAGAATAGCAATCGTAACTTACTTTAAAACTTACTAGCCCGAATAGTGATACAAATAACAAATGTTTACAAAAAATGATGAATTTCTACTAGTCCTTAGGATACCGTTACCGTTGGGAGAAATGGCTAACTGGCTAGTGTTAATTCAAATTGCTGTATAGAATAGATGGATTCAAATTCAAGATAGTGTGATTTGTTTTTATTAAAACTGAAGTACTGTATTCGACGGATTAAACGTACAGGGTCTTAAGAAAAATTGATATTAGGGAGCACTTGTTAAAGTACAAAATAAATGCAAATTTAGTTCAGTCTTCAGAACAGGCCCTGAGATTACGAAACTTTCTGAGTACGATTTCATACGTCATGTGACGTCATAGCCGTCGAGTCTCGGGCTATGACGTCACATGACGTTTTATGAACAAAACTCTAGTTGAGCATGAGATCGTACTCAAGAGAGTTTCGTAATCTTGGGGCCAGGACAAAATGAAATTCAAGGGAGATAACCTGACTTGTCATGCAATGCATGCATACAAATTTGGTGGAATACAAAAACTTTTTTTTTTGTAATGGGGTTTATAGTCGCTTTCTAGAATCTTTCACTAACATCACGACTTGTCAGTTTAGGGCAGGAGGAAACCCGTAACATCCGCAGGACTGGTCAGGGCAAGTTGCAAAGGCACCAAAGGTGCTATGTATTAAACAATAGCTTGTGGCACTACAATTTAACTTGCCCCTGTACACATGGTACATCGGGCATATGTTAGTCTACATGGCCCTTGATATTGTTATACAAAATAGTTTAAGGGGGCATTTATTGCAGCAGGGTATACATAAACAAGATAAAGAATGATATGCCAAGAATTGAGAGTCTGCATTATAATTTAAATATGTTTATTTTTAGAGTTGCACGCTTCAATAGGATCAGTTGTTTGATACCGAAATACATGTTATAGCTAAAATATATTTCTAAAATATATAATATAAAAATGCCTACATTGCATTTATCGTAAAAAGCTGACCCACCTTTCTGGCAAGCCCAAAGCTCTCTGAGAACCGTCTGGGGTCGACGTCCCTGGAGAGGCCCAGTGCCCTGTCTCTGTTCAGCCGGGAGATGATACTGCGTACAAATGGGTCATCTTCTCCATCCGAGTCATCGCCGTCATCATCGTCGCCATGGAAATATGGAATAGGTGGCGCTGACGGAGACCTGACTGCGTACTTTGAGCGGCCGTACAACGCCCGTGGACTGAGTTTTGCCAAGTCTACAGTCTCGACCTTCTCAGTTTTGACGTAGTTCAGCTGAGCGAAAGGTGCCGACCTTGGTCGAGGTGCCGAGAAGCCACTCCTGCTGAGGAAGCCGTCGCGCGAGTCCTGAGATTCTGTGTCGCTGCTGATGTTCTGCTCGCTGGCATGTCTCTGCCGTGCCTGAAGAAGTCTGTGCATGCTCTGCCGTAGCGTCTCCGCATTGTTCTGTCGGTCAAGGTCGTCCGATGACCTCGCTCGCCAGAGGGCAACAGGATCCGGCATGGCACGTGGGTTCAGTTTGCTGCCTCCACTCTGCCAGCATTCCTCGCTTGAGGTCGACGTGTTCAGGCCGCGTCTGATCTCCATGGCTGACTGCGGTCGGGCGAACTTGTGTCTGGGCAGGGTCATGGTCTGGTTGTCTGGGGAGACATGCTGGAGGAACCTCCGCACCGGCGGAACGCTGGCCGAGACTTCTGGCTGCCGGGGTTCTTCTACAGGCATGTCTACCACGTAAACGCGATCGTTGCCTTTGTCGTCGCGTCCAAACCCCAGCCCACTGTCACTATTACTGCTGTTACTGCTGCTGCGCTCCACAGCATGCACCGGATCTGCTAGAGCTTGTGATTGGACAATATCGTTCTCGTAGACACCGCGAGGTCGGTCTTTGTACAGGTTGGCTACGCACAGGATTATGGGAGTCGCAGAACGAGGAAACTCCAAGCACCGTTGTGTTTCTGGGTCGACTGTACACTGAATGTTGAATGCTTTTGCTTTTTGAGCGTGCATATTGTGAGATCGGAGTTCGGGATCCACCATGAAGATATGACACGAACTAGCTGGAGGAGCATCGTCTTGTGGCTGACTGATCTCACTCATATCGTCACTCGGACTGTGCAGCGTCACGATCCCGAAAAAACGTTTATCGTCGGGACAGACTCCACTGAACGCCAGCCTGTCAACGGGGTAGTGAGCAATGTTAGCGCCCATGGAGTTGGTCAGCTTCACGCCATCACTATCCACATCCATCAGCACCAGAGTGTGAATCTTCTGCTCAATCCGGAGTCGGCGCACTGCGTTCCTCAAAGACTGTATCCTCTGGTGCGGCCGGCTGGAGTTGCTCGGCATCTCGATCGACCCGATGTAACCAACTATGGCTTTGATGTTATCCGCCACTTGCTGCATGTCGAAACTATCATCGTCCTCGGGGTAGCCTGGACTGGCAACAGCAGCAGCGGCGGCACCAACTTCATCAACCTCTGGCTGCAGATCTTCGTTAAACTGTAACTGGTCAGACATTCCGGACGTCGAGAGTCCGTGAGACGACGCTAGTCCAGAAGTGGGAAACATCCCCTGGAAGCCAGAGATGTTCTGGGAATGGAGTTCCTGGAACTGCACAGAACCAGTGGAAGATATTGTTGCATTCTCCATGCTATTCAGGCTGGATTTCGATGTCTGCTGGCCATTATTTAGAGAGGATTTTGAGCTTCGATGTGGAGGGGGCTGTTTATGTTTATCATGTTTATGCAACGACGACCGCGAATTGTGATCAGGCTTGGGCAAATTGGACGTGGAATCTCGAAGTTGCTTTAAACTGGTCTGCGAATTCTTGCCTCTTGGGTTATACTGATGAAACGCTGATTGATCGGAAGAGTAAATCCTTTCTTGAGAAGTTCCCTCAGTTAGTGAGGAATTTTGGGACGTCTCGGACTCTCCACCAATCACAATCCTGTGTTTATGTCTGGGGACGTCACCCCGCACTTCCACTCCACGGCTAACTCTTCCAGTCAGCTCAGAACCAGACTGTCTGTCCTTTGGGCCCCGCTCGTGACTACCCCGTGCTCGGACACGATTGGGGTACCGCGACTTAGTCCGAGGTGGGTAGTCATCCTCGGAAGAATCAGAACTGTTGTAATTCTCCGCGACTTGCAGCTCTAACGTTCCTGTCGACGACCCGACCATGCGAACAACATCGTCATGACTATATCGGGAAACATTCTCGCAGTTGACGGACACGAGGTAGTCGCCAGGCTTAAGGCCGACCTGGTCAGCAGGACTTCCCGACACGATACAGCTGAGTACACACGGATGTTGTCCCGAGATCGTGAAGCCATACCCTGACCGACTGCGAGTCACTGCCACTGTCTTGATGCCGTGGATCGGCCGCTTCTTTCGTCTACGTGGTTGATGCATTCCAGACGAGACTGCAAAAAAAGAAATACAGCATCTATTATGTGGAAATGTTTAAAACCAACAGTTCTATATTCATAAATATCAAGGTTACTACAAATACTGGCGACATTCACGGCAATATTATGAGTATACCTGAACCTAGAGCTTTACATTTTTTAATTGTAATGGGGTTTATAGTCGCTTTCTAGAATCTTTCACTAACATCACGACTTGTCAGTTTAGGGCAGGAGGAAACCCGCAACATCCGTAGCACTGTATGTTGCAGTAAACCTGTGAGCACCGGCTGACAGACCATATATGTAGTGCCACTCTACAGACAGTGCATCCTATCAATATTGCGTCAGAAATGTAACTTCTGCGAATATTGATGCCGGGCCCCTGGGGGCGGGAATTGAACTCCGGTCCAACGTTCTACCACTGCACTACATCCCGCCCCACCTAATCCATTATATACGGTAGATTAAATGTTAAATATTCTGAAAATGATGTAAATAAGCTTTGATCAAAGCACATCAATGTTTGTTGCTACCTTTACATACGATCATTTGATGTTTGTATGCTTCTGCTGGTCCTCAGGAGAGAAAATTATAAATCTCATAAACGACCACATACAGTTTGTGAAAATACACTTGATTCAATCCATAGTGGCATTGCAGTGGAATACAGTGGTGTAAAGATATTTGGAAGATGGTGTAAAGATTATTTTTATTACACTACTGTTGAGATATCAGCCATGTCATAACAGTTGGCTGATCTCTCACTAGTGAGATATCACTGTTCTATTTATAGCTAGAACTACACGTACTTTCACATTCGTAACTTATCGGCTATTTCCGATTGTCACTTGCGGCTTGCATTTATCGTGCCAAATTTGTCATTTACTTACATTTATTTTCTAATCTGATGTAAAATATGAAAAAGAGGGATAAAAAATAATGAGAGAAACTTCTGTAGATCATGCAAAAAGCAAAAGGTTTGACGACAATCACTCTGTAAAGTTATAACATTGCAGGGTGGTCATGTCATGGTATGGATTTATCAGTGTGACACAAGTAGAAAACCGTGATGTCAGCTACAACGTCACGCATGACGATCTGTGACCAGGACTCATTCATAATGTCTAACCAAGCTGTTTATGTTTTCATGTGTTAGTTTATAAACTTGGAAGATCTTGGAATTTACATTAGCAACTTCTTTACCCTATCAACCACAGATACAGCTATTTATCGGTAAGCAAACATAGGTTATGCAGTCAAGCCTTATCACTGGTTACGTAGCATGTATTCATGTGCATGTTTGTACAAACATGGCAGGCTAAACTTCCATTGAGGTAATATGCGAACACCATCTTTCCATGTCACGGTTGTAGTGTAATAAATAAAATACTAAACGAGCTTCCGTGTGATGCCATTTTTATAAACGTTTAGTATTCTCTATATATGTTACATAACACATTTTGCACATTTTCCCTCACAATTGGTAATTTGAAATGGATCCCTACAAAGTTCAAACTAGTATGCCTCAGCATCTAATCAAGATATAAACATGAAATTGATATTAACTGATGGCTTACACCTTGTAGCACATAATAAAGAACTAGTCTAGTTTGATCATTTTCATTTTACAAATAATATATATGTTTTATAGCATATTTTAGGCATATTTTGTCAAAATTCCTATTTTGATATGTACACCCACCATTTGAAAACTAGCATATCTTGGTAATTAATCAAGATATTAACACAATATTGGTGTTAACTGATGGCTTACATCTTGTAGCACATAGTAAAGAACTAGTTGTAACATTTTCAGTATACAAATATATGTTTTATAGCATATCTTATGCATATTTTGTCAACATTGTTATTTTGATATGTACATGTACTAGTTAGTACTCCCACCATTTGAAAAATAGTAAATCTCAATGAAGAATCAAGATATGAACACTATATTGGTGTTAACTGATGGCTTACACCTTGTAGCACATTATAAGGAACTAGTTTGAACATTTTCATTATACAAATACATGTACATGTATAAAAATTATGTTGTAATCATATTTTATGCATATTTTGTCAAAATTAATATTTTGGTATGTACACACACCATTTGAAAACTAGTATATCTCAGCGACTAATCAAGCTTACCAAGTGTGGGTGCAAATCAGGGTGTACATTAGCAAGTTGCAGTTGTAAGAACAGTCTTCCTTGCACCCCTCTCTTTAAGAGCTATTCCGGTGATTGTACAAATGTGATCAAGAAGTGCGTGCATGAGGATGACCATGACGAATAATTCATCCCGTGGATTGTTCAAACTACGTAATATAGTTCTTTGAACTACTGTGCATTTAGAAACATTTAATTTGTATTCATATATTCCTCATATGACCTTGTTGCAACTGTAGATTGAAAATGATTGAGGATTTCAGATTCCTTTCATGATTACCTATCATTGTGTAAAAAACATTAATGTTTGCTAAATTTTAAAAGTTAAATTATAGTCATGAACATATGTCATGTCATATGTTGCCATTATTTTTGCACTTTCCCCTTGCATATACAATATTCGACGCTTCTGAAACACACGGATTTCGCCCCCAAAAGATAATCATGCGTAAGCATTAATAAGTATACAGTACTTCTGATTAATTGTAAGAATCATTATTCGTCAAAGAATCATCAAAAACCTCTAGCATGACCCCAACATTGTGCAAATTGGTTAGTTATTAATGAAGATAGGTGCAGAGTCAGTTCGGAGGGGTCCTGCGACAAAGGGGGCCTGAGGGGGGGTCGAGAGACAGGAAAATTTGAACGCCACCATTTTCCACTACTTTGACCCCCAAATGAACTCAAAAGTGAAGAAAAAAACAATTTTAGCATGCAAATCCTACTGGAGCTATTTTTATGACACCTGATACCGCACTGAATCAGTCTCATCTCTGATCTGATGATATACTAAATAAAAGAAAAAATAAAGGAACCACTATTCATGAATATGAAAGAGGACCATGCCGATCCTGGGATACGAACCCGAGTTGCTGGATTACGAGTCCAACGCTCTACATACGGAGCCAATGGGATAACCCCTTTGGCCAAGACCAGTAGGAGCATCTTATATCACACCCTGCTATAAATACATGACTGAACATGGGTGGGGTTGGGTGGGATGGGTTGGATGTTGGGGGTGATTATGCTATCATGTTGGGTGTGTGTGTGTGTGTGGGAGAGGGGCATGATGATGCTATCATGTTGGGTGTGTGTGTGTGGGAGAGGGGCGTGATGATGCTATCATGTGGTAGGATTCTTCACAAACTGCATTATTAGACTTAATTTAATTTGATTGATTGATTGATTGAATTATTGCTTTACGTTGCAGCGGGAATATCTCACCCATAGGCGACACTTAATTTAATAGTTAGCAAATGTGGTATATATTTATTTATTGAATTAGTGCTTTACCTCACAGCAGGAATATTTCATCCATAGGCAATGACTTAACTTGACAGATCTAACAAAGCATGGATAATAACTAAAACCCAATGGTAGTTCATACAGCTCACGGAAACAAACTTGATCCACAATGAACTTTCAAACATTGCAAGTACTTGGGCAGTAATTCAATACAAATTCAGAAATTTAAATTGCCAGATAAAGAGACATGTTAAGGCAAGTGGAACTCACTCGGGTTTGACAGGTGGCATTCCCTGACCATATAACCAGCTGTCCCAGTCGACAGCATTCAAGGCAGCTTGAGATTTCTGAATAAAGAATTGGTTTAGCAGATATGGATTGCATGTATTGTGATTATGTCACCTGAGAACAATAATGCAAAGGCTAGCAGAGGCAACATGATGTAGTCGTGTTGATAATGCAACTGACTACCAAGGTTGAGGTGCTGTGCAAAAGTTCACAGTAAAATAATTACATAATTATTTTTATATCCGAATCTGCAATTCATCGAAGGGTGTTTGTTATATTGTGGGGACACTGTATATACAGTAGTTTCAATTTATCACTATCACAAATTATTTATGTAAAAGTGGTACATCTTTATCATCATCTTATAACAAATTTTTATATTTATTTTTTATTGAAACCAAGTATCTTTGAACCATGAAAATGCTGCATCATGGAAATGTCTGGTACAGGTAGTCTACAGCATGTGGGGGTCTATTCCCTGGAGCCAGAAGTGGATACAGACTTGCGACCTATTCCCTGAACCTAGACCCAGGTAATAGATCTGGGTTGCAGATGTTCTGCCCCAAGTACATGTAGCCCCAAGTCATTACGCCCCTACATGAGCCATTTCAACCGCCCCTCTTGTTTTGAGAAAAAGGGATTACTCCACTCCATTTTATTTCGACTGACCTTCCACCCCAACCATTCGCCCTGTTTTTTGCCTACCTCCAAATTATACTATTTTACAATATTTTTCCGTCACTGCAAATGGATTCATCTTGATTTCCAATGCCAGGGATCAACAAATGAGCACCATTGAAATTGTTGTAACCCTAAGTTACATCAAATGTTCCTCAAAATCATGATATTAGTTAGGATGAATTTGTCATGCGTTTGGGGTGGAATGAATTGGGGATTAAGCCTTGGGGAGGTAAGACTTAGGCCATAATGTATCTGAGGCGGAAAGTAATACAACCATAGATCTCAGTTCAGGTGTTGTTAGTTCTAAAACAGCCAGTTTCAGGGCGAACTATTACAAAAAAAAGACAAATCCAACCTGGTCACTGAAGTAAGAGTAGAGATATTCTTTCCAGCAATTTGTGTCAATGGACTGTTTGTGGAAGTGTTCAATATAGGTCCGGATGAATTCCTCAAAGACAGCTGAAACAATATACATTTGTTTTCATTGTTCACCAAATAATCATACATTGGCATCATTGTATGTTATCTCAAATGTAAAGAGAGGACCAGGGTTCGCAATTAACACTTGCCAGGGCCATTTCTTACAATGCTAAGGTAACCTAAGGGATACTAGATATTCATAATATTTGTGTCACTATTTGGGCAAGTTGATCTTAAAGTTAGTTTCTATCAATGGAGGACGATAACCTCTACTAGAGATGACTATCACTATCACGTTAGTATTGCGATAGTGAGAACTATGATGATACCATAACAATTTGACAAACATATCGCAATAGTATCACGATAGTACTTGAGTATGCCAAATTAATGTTAAGGACATGTTCGTAGATATTATCTGCTAATTACGGTAGTCAAGATATGTTTAGGTATATGTTGGTATTAATAAAGTATCCTATTCAGAAATTGGATATTTATCCCTATAGGCTGCAATTGACGTCACTAGAAATGTTTCCAATGCAAGTTAGAAGTATCTATTACGATCAAGACAAGTTGGAGTGTCAGAAAAGAATCCTAATTAATGAGAGAGAAAACTATCGAGACTCGATATTCCATCATACTATCGGCAATTGTTATCGCAATAAGTCGACTTATCGTTACACCCCTAACCTCTACACATCAAGTGTTGTCATGGTGATGTCCAGGGCTCCAGACTAAGAATTGAGTTACTTGCCCACATCACTAGTCAGGGCAAGTTGCAAAGGCACCAAAGGTACTACAGTGTCCCCTCGATATAACACTGTCCGATACAGGCGGGTTCGGATATAAGGCATGGTCAAACGTGGATGGCATTTTTATTTTCATTATTTCCCTGCAATATCCCTGTCATGAACCCCAACTTCAGCGTTATATCGAGGGGACACTGTATATGTACAAAATTAGATGTAAAAATTAGATTGCGCACACTGCAACTTAACTTGCCCCTGTGCTCGAGCATATGTTAGTCTAGAGATCTGGGTGTCTAGTTCTTCAATTGACACTCTTTGTTAATGTGCTCATTTTAGTTGGCTTGGCTTCCTTTTTCATTTGAAAGTGGATTCAGTTAGCATTAGAGAGAGATTATGAAGTTTAACATTACTGTGAGAATATTTCAACTATTTGCGAAATTGGTATCCAAATTTTGTATAACGATTCATTTGTGAAATATGACTTGATGAGATTGAATAATTTTGCTGAGCATGCATTATGGCCTATTAGTGCATATTGGTAAATATTTCAATGTGACAAGAATTGCAAATAAATGTTTAAATATTTTACTAGTAATCATGTCAAAAGCAGGGAATAAACTTTCCCAGTGTGATCCTGAATTGCATGTAAAAACAGGTAATATTTTCGAATATTGATGCCGAGTTAATATTGCGCTACCACCAGCTCACTAAATTATTATTTATTTGATTATACAGTGTCCCCTCGATATAACGCTGAAGTTGGGGTCCATGACATACCCCTGTGTTATAGTGCCCGCATACGATATTACATGGAAATAAATAAATCTACTGTCAATACGACAATCTGATTGGTCAACGGGACCCCAAAACATTCAATTCATACTTCAATGAACAAAATTTGCTTCTTGATTGACAGCTTACTGGTCGCGGCGATTCAACACTGTAATACATTTCAGTTGGAAATATTACTGCGCTGCGCTTGGAAGTTAATAAAAACTTTCTTATGGTAATTTCAGACTATTAAATGAACGTAATCTCCAACGCTGTATTATGTAATTTATTTATAAGGTTTGACTGTCACTTTGTTTATGTTCAAACTTTTGTATGAACCGCTTCGCGGATTCATACAGTTTGCACATCAGTTTTTACAGTCATACCTCGATGAACATAAACAAAATGACAGTCAGTCCTTAAATAAAAAATTAAAAAATGGGATCCACGTCTGACCCCACCTTATATCCATGTTATATCGAGGGGGCACTGTAATTGAAAATGGGTAGTCACCAGGGCCACCAAGGATGGTTTCCAGATGGTATAAAAAGGCGAAACCCTTCTCATACGGAACTATGGAAAAGGCATCATCGGGGTCAACGCCCTTCAAGTCCGGCACAAGTCGAGTATACGGTCCGCTCTCCAGGGTATCAACCTGGAGAAATAGTAGTCATGATTGCATTAGACACAAGATCAAATGCACACATGCACACACATGCACACACATACACAAAGCATCAAGATTAACATGTTTCCACGAAATAAAAGTATACGCTATTTCATATTAAATTCTTTACATGCTTCCATGTAAGCAGGTATTGGATAGTGAGCAGTTATCACCAAGTGAAAATAATCATCACTAACCCCACGTTAACACTTGCCCATACATGGCCTTTGTTGATAATGGTCAATTTTTAATAAATAATACCATAATTACCCTAATAATTCAAACTGGAGAAAATAATTTAATTCATAGCTGTTCGAAATTATTCGAAAAAAATATGTAAATTGAAAATGATATATAATTATGCACAACCAAATAAAAGTGCAAAATATGGCTGTTAACACTTTCCCTATCAGTATCAGAGCCTTTACGTGGACTACTATGACGTCATGTGTAGCATCACTACTATTATTAGGCCGAGAAACTCTGACCGTCATATCTGCGTCAGGCTTCGATTGACGGCAGAGGTACTGTTCTATCAAAACTGGGATGAAACAGTTGGCCGACAGTATAACTGGAAAAACTGAACAATAACGTATGCATTCGCGGAT
>JAUTBQ010160890.1:0-12723 GCA_032361185.1 Lepetodrilus ovalis | reverse complement strand
TCAAGGTGTAAAGACCTGTCTAAAAGTTATAATAACGAGTTTCAACCGCTTTAAGCTAGCTGATGTACCTAATTAATAGGGGGGCAGGTGTCTTAAAGTTATTTTGGCAGTACTATTCAGGATCAAGAATGCCCTCAATAGAGACACATCTTATTTTGTGAATAACTGTGTTTAAATACTTGAAAGAAAATAACCATTCCGCGTATTTATGCCATGCTTATCACAAAAACGATGCTCTCTATTTGATGCATTCTCAACTGTAAATAGTATATTAGTGATCAAAAATATAACTTACACAAACTTTTCTATATTCTGCTGTCTAAGTAAATCACCAATAACTGTATTTGTAAGTTATTTCATGCAGGCTCCAAAGGAATGAGAGCTATGGCTAAGATTTTTTATTTTAAATTGGGTGCTCTTAGGAGGCGCATAGTTATTCTACGCAACGATCTAAGAGCATTAAAGCTGGGACAAAAAGCCAAGGCAGCGTTGGAAAGTTTTTGAGTTATCATTCCTCAGCACCACAATTCCCTTATCTCGCTGAGGATTTTAAGGAAATGACATTACAAGGAATGGATTCTTAATGCTTTTTTTCTCACCACGTTTGATACACAAATTTCTGGGTTGTCTTTTATGTTTGGTATTTGTTAGTAATGCTGTTGCATCTCTACCGCTGGATTTATTAAATAAAAAATTAACTGCTGCTGTAGAAATTAGGGATGCGAAGCATATAAAGCTACTTTTAGAAAAAGGTGCGGAGGTGGACTTTTCTCATATTAGATCAGTTCTACAAGGCAGTTTTGATTCTAAAATATTGGCTTTGTTATTAGATCAATTAAAGCTGCGCTATAAGCCTAGTGTGTTTTACAACGATTTGGTTTTTTATACTAATGAAAAATCTAAAGAAGAGCTAGATCGTATCTTTGAATTATTTCTTCAACATGAGCCTACTATCAAAATAGATGATGGTCTATTGCTGGCGGCGGCTAGAAAAGGCAGTTTAAAAACTTTTGAGCGTTTACAAAAGCGTGGAGCTTCATTAGTGGCGCTAAAGTTTGCCGTGAAACAAGATAATAAAGAGACCTGTCTGTTAGATGAGGCAATTCAAGGTGGCTCATTTATATTGACTAAAAAGTTTATAAATGCTGGTTTTGAGCCTAAAGGTGTTTGTTTAAATTCGTTAAGATCAGCTGTAATAAAAGATGACTTGGCTCTGGTAAAGCTCTTACTTGCTAATGGTGCATCTGCTGATGGTGATATTAATGCATCCTTACGACCTCTAACAGTGGCAGTATTAAATGCTAATTTAAGCATTGTTCAAGTTTTATTAGATAATCATGCAAGTATTTACACTGACAAAAATGTTGATAATAACGTTGATAATGTTAGTAATAACAAGAAGAATTCTCTTTTTCGACAGGCTGTAGTTACCGGTGATGTCTCTATTTTAGAAGAGTTACTTAAAAATACTGATAACACTCCTAACTTTGATGATTTACTGATGCAAGCTGCACAAAGTAGTCATTTGGATATGTTGATGTTTTTACATAAGGAAAAACATGCCAATATAAAGCAAAAAGTTACCAGACCAAATATTGAAAGAGATCAAACAGACGCTCTTATTCAACAGCCTACAACAACGGCATTACACTATGCTGCAGAAAATGGTTATCTTGATATTGTTAATTATTTACTGGAGCAGGGCTTAGATCCTAATGCCAAAGAACAAAATGTACGCCAGAAACCTGCCGAAATAACTCCACTTATGAAAGCTACTTTTGGCGGTCATTACGATGTCGTGGCATCTTTGATTAAACATGGTGCTGATGTTGATATACAGGATAATGATGGTTATACCGCACTCTATTTAGCCGTTGCAGAACAGCAAAAAGAAATTCTAGAATTATTGGTAAATAATCATGCGGCTTATGCTTTTGAAAGCAATGTTGAAAGCTCAATTGATAATTCACAAAATCCAGATCCTGATCTTAGTCAGGATCAACCAATACATATAGCGGCACGTAGTAATGCTGTTTCATTACTAGACTATCTATACAATGTACAGTGGCCGACTTCATCAGCTTTACCATCGCCTCAGGTGTCAACATTAGCTGCGTTATCTAAATCCCCGCCCACTTTTACACAGAAGAAAATTAGACTTTACCTGGATGCCAAGACAGCCAAGGGAAAAACTGCACTGATTATTGCCAGTGAAAGGGGTTTTAATGCTTTTGCATCAAATCTTATCGAATTAGGTGCTTCAATAAATGTCACTGACAAAACAGGTAAAACAGCTCTGCATTACGCTAGTATCAAAGGTAATTATCGTTTAGTTAAGTTGTTATTAGAGAAGGGCGCAAAGGCAGATTCAGCTGATTATGATGGTAATACTTCTTTACACATCTGTGCCTTAAATCACGATATTTTTCGTTTATTGTTAAGCTATCAATACCAGATTAATACCACAAATGCATTGGGTGCGACACCATTAATGCGTGTGATTGATTTGCATGATGGTTTTTACACGACTGAGTTGTTAAAACGAGGTGCGAATATTCGGTTAAGAGATAATAATCGACGCACTTTATTACATAAAATCGCGCTATCAAATAAAGAGATATTACTAAAATATAAGGAGAAACAAGGAGGCATTTTCAATGTCGCTGATACTAAGGAAGATCAATTAGCATTAATAGCTACTAATAATATTGCATATCGTATTGAATGGTTATTACAACAGGGAGTTGATACTAATGCACTTGATGATGAAAATAATACAGCACTGCATTATTTATATCGAAAAAATGCATCATCAAATTTACATACTGCAATCAGCGCACGTTTAATAAAAGCTAAGGCTGATATTAATATAACGAATACCTTTAAAGAGACTCCAATATTTTTGGCTGGTGAAGATTATCAGTGGGATGCTGTAAAACAGTTATTAAAAGTTGGTGCTAACCCAAATATAGCGAATTATAAGGGGCAGACAATTTTATTCTTGGCAGTACAAAGTAATAACAAAGAAATTGCTGAGTTGTTACTGTCAAAAGGTGCTGACGTTAATTTAAAAGATCAGAATGGTCGAAACCCACTATTTTCACTGGTAGATGCAGGTGCATCAACCGATATTATTGAGTTTCTGATAAAAGCAGGCATTGATCTAACCGTCAAAGATAGTCAAGGTAGAAATATCATTCAGGCTTTGGCACAGAGTAAAAATAAAAATGATAGCTTGTCTCGTTTAGATAAAATCCTTCAACAAGGTCTGGATATAAACTCAACGAATAACAGGCTAGAAACAGCATTGCATCAAGCTGTATTATCATATTCGCCTAAAGCTGTTGCCTTGCTTTTGAAGAAGGGTATAAATTTTAATGCTCAAGATAGTGATGGAGCTACAGCGTTGCATTATGCCGTGCGAGGTCATTCTTTTAATATGACAAAGCAACTGTTGAAGTATAAGACCAACGTCAATATTGCTAATTATTTTGGTAAAACACCTTTGCATATCGCTGTTGAGCAGGGTGATATTTCAATGGTAGAAATTTTACTTGAGTCTGGTGCCAATATTCATACTCAGGATAAGGATTTACGCACACCACTGATTACCGCAGTAGCACTAGAGGATGATGAATTAGTTACCTTTTTAATAGCAAAAGGCGCTTATATTGATGTGCAATCAAAAGGAGGGTGGCGGGCATTACATTTTGCAGCTGTGAGTGGAAATAAAAAAATTGTAAAATTTCTATTAGAAAAAGGAGCTAACCCAACAGCAGTTATCTGGCGTGGAGATAGCGTTGTCCAATTACTTAAAAATACCCCAAATCCTGTTGAGAAAGATAAAATTGAACCAGTTTTAAAATTACTCGAAGAAGCTACAAAGAATAATGATATTGCATCAGCACGTTATCAAATGCCTCTTCATTTAGTCGTCGAGGAACAAGATGTTAATAAAATTAAACAGTTACTTGCGGAAAACCAAAATAATTTAAATGCTGATATTAACAAGTCTGATATTTATGGTCGTACTGTTTTAGAAAAAGCCATTATAAGTAGTTATATCAATACTGACTTAGCTAAAAAATCTATAACATTGTTATTGCAAGCTGGGGCAGATATTAACTTGCTCAATCGGCATAAAGAGTCACCGTTATTACTTGCTGTAAGGGAGAATATTAAGCCAGAAATAATAAAATTACTTTTGGATAAAGGGGCAAAGCCTGATCTTCGAGATTATTTATCAAATACGCCATTTTTAGAAGCATCGAAACAGGCAAAATCAGAAATAATAAAGCTACTCATAGTCGCTGGCGCAAAAATAGATCAACAAAATTATAACAAGCAAAATGCAGTTCAATTTGTTCTATCGGGTTCTGTAGAAAAAACAGCAAGACGTTTGTTGGCGGTTGATCAATCATGGAAGACTCTTTCAAAAGAACAGCAAGAGAAAATGCTTAAAAAGGCACATAAGCAACATGATGATATTGCTTTGTTTCTTTTTAAGGCACTTCAAACTGATTTTACTAAAAGTAAAGATACGAAGAGAATCACTAATAAACATAATAATAAAATTTCAAATATTTTAAATACTGCAATGGCAAATAATTATAACCAGCTAGCAATGTATTTATTAAAGCAATTTCCATTGGCAGATACTGATATTTTAAAATGGCTAAATTATTCAATCGCCAATAAGAATATATCCACCAGCAGCTTGTTATATCAGCAGATGGTGAGTAATCAAAAACAAAAAAAGACCCTTGTACAGCAAGGTTGGCAACTTATTTATGCAATGGTAAAAGCAGGGGATCAATTTGCACCGTTACTTGATCAGCTTCTAAAGACAGATGCAGGTTTGCATTTAGCTCAAAAAGACAAAGCAAATAATATAATGGCAAATATTATTGAATCGGAGCAGTTAAAAATAGCTCAAGTTGTATTAGATGCTGTACTAGATAAAGATGCAAATAGAGAAAAGCATTTAGCCATTTTTAGTCCACAGAAAAGTATGGCACTACTGGATTCAGCACGTTTAGGTAAACTCTCAATGGTTCAATTGTTGCTTGAAAGAGGCTATGGGCTAGAAAATCAAAATAAGAAGGGGGAAACAGCGTTATTTTTAGCAAGTCAATATGGGCGGTCAGCCATTGTGAAATTATTGCTTGAAAAAGGAGCTAAAGCTAATATTCAAAATAAAGTAGCTCATACGCCACTGGATGTTATTAATTTATATTCAAATAGAATAACAAAAGTAGGTAATATCAGTAATGGGTTGTTTATAGCACGTTTGCTAATTAAATATGAGGCACACTTTGATAAAGCCAAATTAGCGCTTAGCAGAGCGCTTGATTCATCTGATTTTGAACTTGCAGATTATTATATTAAGCATTTTAAAATAAATATTAATCAAAGTATTGCGCCTGATAAGTCTTTTATTCTATTTAAATTACTTAAGCAATTAAAAAGGGTCTCAGATTATGATAAAGAAAAACAACAAAATGGACTCGCACTTTTAAACTACCTGTTGTCGCTAAAAGTTGATGTTAACAAACTTCATCCTATTCATGAGCAGTATCCTCTTGATCTTGTTTTCTCAAAGCCAGAAATTCTTAGGATATTACTTGAGCATGGTGCCAATGCAAAATCAGTAGATCCAAGAGCTCGAAGCCATATTCAAAAACTAATCACTGCATCAGGTGATGTGAAACCTCTAGCGGAATCATTGCAAATACTGATTGCGGCTCAAGCATCCTTGGATCAACAAGATAATCAGGGGAATACAGTTTTTCATGATCTATTAAAAGATTCTGTTTACACCAATGAAGGTGCTAGTAAACAAAAGTTATTTTTAAATATTCTACTAGAACAGGCTCTAAAACGAGGCAATGAGAGTGTGTTAGCAGTTATAAACAAAGATCATGAAACACCATTTTCATTGGCTCTTTTGAATGCTGATAACAGTAAAATGCAGGACACTATCTTAACGGTAATTTCACATTTTAATCAAATTAAAGACCAGCAAGGTATCCAAGAGCATGAATCCCCATTATTAAGAGTCTGTCGTCAGCCGATTTATATAAAAGCATTATTAAAGCAAGGAGTTGATGTTAACAGTGTGGATATAAAAGGGGAATCTTGCTTACATCATTTATTGGGGAAAACAGTAAGAGAAGATACAGGTGTAAATGAACTCACTGCAATGCAGTTATTCATTGAAAAAGGCATCTATATTAATCTGCCGTCAAAAGCAGGTGAAACGCCCCTTTTTAAACTTGCCTTGAGTGATTATAAATTTAACTATTGGGAGAAGGGAAAAGATACCTTATATAAGGCAAAAGCTGATCTTCTACTCAAGCAAAGACCTATTTTTACTTTGGTAAGACGAGGAGATGGAGCAACCCCATTGCATGTTGTAAAAAATGCAAAGTTGCTAGAAAAATTCATCAAACAGCTTGAAACAAATATCCTGAATAATCAAGATGCATATGGAAATACACCTTTACACCTAGCTACAAATAAAAAGCTAGCAGAGCTTTTACTTAACAAGGGTGCAAACCCCAATATCAGAAATAATAAAGGTGAAACACCAATTTTTGATGCCGTGCGTAATCGTGACAATGCTCTAATTAATGTCTTGCTTGTGAATAAAGCAAGCCTTGCTGTAATAAATATAAACGGTGATAGTTTATTGCACTTAACAAATGATTTAACTCTAATTAACAAATTAATAGCAAATGGTGCCAATGTAAAATTAGTGAATAAGCAGGGAGTATCGCCTCTGCATTTATCATCAAACAATGCTGTCGCTGAACTCTTGTTAAAGCATGGTGCTGATATAAATGCTCAGGATCATAATGCACAGACTGCACTTCATTATGCTGTTATTAAAAAAAGGCAATCAATGTTTGATTGGTTAATCGCTCATCATGCAGATACTAATCTTATAGATGAATTTGGTGAAACAGCCCTCTTTAAAACTGCTTATACCAATAGTCTAAAAATGTTTAAGGTATTAGCTGCTAAAAGCAACAGCCCTCTAATTATCAACAATAAAATAGGAGACAATCCTTTACACATTGCATTAGCGACTAAAAGCTATCAAGTGGCAGATTATTTGCTTGGCTTAATCCCAAATAAAAGTATTAATACCGTAAATTGGGAAAGCAAAACAGCCTTAGCCTTTGCCATAGAAAAGTCACATTTTGGATTTGCCAATCTACTGGAAGAATTCGGTGCAAATCAACCAGAATGGACTGATAAATTAAGAATACAGCGTGGTAATCCATTTTGGTTGCAACGCGCCTTACGCCAAAATCTACCCAATGTAGCCAAAAAATTATTAGTGGCCAAAGTAGGGGTGAGTGAAAAAGAGATTACTCGTAGAGTAATGTTACGAGAGTTCGGAAGCAATCGAACAAACCTTCAAATAGCGGCACAATTAGGGGAATCATCATTATTTTCACCGCTAATTCAGTACGGTAATTATGTAGATTTACTGAATAACAAATCGCAGACTGCTTTAATGATTGCCATAAAAAGTAATCGTATTCAGGCAACCCAAAAACTGTTAGAACTTGGTGCAAACCCACTGGTACGAGACTTAACGAATAATACTATTTTGCACATGGCTGTTAAATCAGGTAATCCTGAATTTTTAAAAATGATTCTGCAAAGAAACATTAAAGGTCTGGATCTTAATACCGTCAATAATACGGGTCAAAGTGTTCTACAGCTTGCAACAGAACTAAGAAACTTGCCAATGGTTATACTTCTGTTAAATCATCACGCAGATCCAAATACCACAGATAAACAATTAATGAGCCCTCTCCTTTTCGCTGCAAAATATGCAGATGAAGAGATTATAAAATTGCTAATTCAAAATAAAGCCAATCTAAAACAGCGCAACAAAGAAGGGCGCACGCCGTTGTTATTAATGCTACAAGAAAATGTTGAGCAATATGGAAGACGTTTTAGCCCCGCTGAAAAAGAAAAAAGGAAAAATAAAGAAGATAACCATGAAGAGAATAAAAAGCTCATTCGTATCCTAGATTTAATGCTAGCTCATGGTGCTGACCTAGAAGATGCAGGAAAAGATAAACGTAGCGCCTTGCTGATAGCTATATCAAACAAAGATATTGTTTCAGCTTTATTAAAACACGGTGCAAATATTCATGTGCAAGATGATGAACAAAATACACCACTACTACAATCAGTAAAAATAAAATATTCAAAAAATGACCCTGTAGCAATCAGCCGTAAGTTGCTAAAAATGGGGGCTGATATTGAACATTCAAATAAATGGAAAGAATCAGCACTGCACATCGCCATACGTTCACACAATTTCCCTGCAATCTCATTGTTAATAGATAGTGGAGCTAAACTGAATGTGCTAAATAAAGGGGGGTATTCACCTTTACATAATATCGTACAAACAAGGGATTTGACTTCAAACGAAAAAATACAATTAGTGAAACAGTTGATTAAGCATAAAGTTGCTTTAAATAAACGTAATCCAATTGATAATACGGCACTCAATATAGCCTTATTAAGTGACTATGATGAAATTGCATTATCGTTAATAAATGCAGGGGCAAATGTAAACTTGCAGAACTATTCAGGCAATGCTGCGATCCATTTACTTGCTTCTCGTGCAGATTATAATGGTAATGATTGGAATCAGAAAAATCGCCAATTATTTTTAGCATTAAAAGATCATAAGGCTAACTTTAAGCAAAAAAATCAATCCGGGAATAGCCCCTTACAATTAGCGATAAATTCAAAAAATAATCTATTAGCAACCTTGCTACTAAAAGAACCTGGCGTGATTAGTGAGATGAATCAGCTAAACTTTAAAGGTGAATCAGCCCTGCATATAGCAGTAGCCAAGCAAAACCAGAAAATAGTAGGACAACTGATTAAAGCAGGGGTAAATGTAAACCAGAAAGATAATCGTGGCAATACCGCACTTCACTATGCAAGCATAAACCAGAAAATATACGGTATAGTCAAAAAATTAATTGATGCAGGAGCAAAGGCAGATTTAAAAAACTATGAGCGAAAAACACCTTTAGATCTAGCTAAAAAGCGCGGGAATAAAATAGCAGTGAAGTTAATGTCTGGTGTGATAGAGGCAAAATAAATGATTAGTAGCTGATTTTTTAACTCTCTTTTAGCTAAAAAATGTAAAAAAAGGGGGGGGTGGTTAATACCCTTAAAACGCTCTAAAACACCTTTGCATAAACATCTACAACTTTTTTTAATACAGAATCAATCTGTTGATGATAACGTACGCTTTCCATATCTAATCCATCTAGCAGGTTTTTAACTTCTAGCCCTAAGTCGGTACTGCCTTCCATTTTTAGACGACGTTGAAAGAATAGGGTGTCGGAGTCTTCGGTGCGGCTGGCTAGGAGTAGAAACTCATAGAGATTTCCTTTTAGATTGAGGTCATCCTTTTCTTGCCATTGGCTTCCTGTAATTTTTTCATTTCCATCGAGTGTTAGCGCAAACTTCAAGTTTAAATCTGTTATTTCAACAGAGACACTTTGATCTTCTAGAAAATCTAAATCACCTTCTTGCAAGGGTTCTGCCAGTAGTGTGTTAAGTGCTTTTACTATGCCTGCGGTATGTATTTTTTGTGGGATTAGCTTTACAGGTGCGGCTAATAATGAGGGGAAGACAGGAAACCCTGCTTTTTTTTCAGCTGATTTTTTATTTGCAAATGGCAAAGGAAATTTAGGCAGTGTTTTTGGCAATGCTATTGGAAAATTAGCAAAGGTAGGTAATGGCAAACTCATATTTAATTCCTTATTCTCTATTGCAAGAGTATTTTATAGTGTTTGATTCGTTTGTAAATGCTCAGTGACTTTATCCATCCCTGAACCTCCATGCCAGTAACCATTACAGGAGCCACTATTTGCCCACTGTTCGGCTTTTTGTATTAAATCAGGGGCATCGTTTTCTTGCAAGCGTTGCTGGAAGGCTTCTATGATCTCTGGGGTAAACTCTGATTGTGGGCTAATGCGCAGTACATCGACTCCAAGTTGTTGTAATTCATCAATTTCGTTTAAGAGATTACAGGTTAGTGCTGATTGTGTTTGAATGCCGTTAATGCACAGGAAAGCCTCATCTTCGCGTGTTTTTAATAACATACCATCTGGATCAGCCAGACAGCGGTATTGGCAGTCATCTTTTGGTAGATTATGTGCGCGGGCGGTAAAACAGCGCGCTGAATAGGCTAGGGGCATACGTCCCCAGGCAAAGACTTCGGTTTCTATACTTTCAGGGCGTTCTGCCTGTAACTGTTTGAGCATGTCTTTGGATAGCTCAACAGAAAGTGTCCAGCGTTTTAGTCCTTGTTTAGCTAAAAATGACAGGCTACGGTTATTGTAGATATTTATGGATGGACCCGTGACAAAGGGTTTACCTGCCTCTGCAAGCTGGTCGATTGCGGCAAAGTCATTGGCTTCTATGATAAAGTCCTGCTCTTTACATAGCCGTTGCAATGCCTTTAAGTCTGATTCGGCTTCTAACAGGGTCATTGTGGATAAAATCACCTGCTTGCCCTTGTCTTGTAATTTTTTGGCTAGATCAATCCAGTCTTGATAATTTAATGAACGACGTTTGGCACAAACCGTTTCGCCAAGATAGACAATATCGACAGGTGTTTCTGCGATTTGATCATAAAAATCTAAAATTTGTTCTTTTGTCCAGTAGTATAAAATCGGACCGAGTGATAACTTCATATTTGTCGTGTTTGTCATAGCTATAGGTCTAAATCTGCAATATCAGTGCCACTCATACGATCAAAGTAGCGGGCGCGATAGAGCAGGCGATGTTGTTCGTCGGTGTCACTAAATCCTGTGCGGTCATGTAGAACATTGTTACAGATCAGCCCCATGCCTGATTCTAATTTGCCACGAAGAATATAGGGTGAGTCACTTGATAAAATATCGCTTAATGCATTAAGGGCGGCCTGTGTTTCAGGGTCACTTTTCCAGACAACATTATAAGTGCGAATGGTATAGCGCATGTGCAAATTACCCGTTTTCGGGTTTACTGAAAAAATTGGACCTGCTTCTTCTTTGCGCATGATTTCATCATCTTTGTTAAGACGGGGCGGAATGGTCATGACATCATCTTGCATAAGCAAACGAATAAAGTCAGGGTTCTGATCACGTAGCAAAATATAGGCTATTTCATGATCGAGTAAAGCATTCGCTCCACCTTCAACAGCGGGTTTTACGCAGTGCAATAAGATGGCATGGATTTGCTTATCAGCCGTATTGTAATAACCATCGGTATGCCATTTAATGGGTCGGTTAGAGTAGGGGATATAGTTTTTGCGTTTTTGATCTTCTTCATCCGCAACGGTCAATGACGTTAAGCCATCTTCATCCCCCAGCCAGTTATGATTGAGATTGCTCAGACCAAAATGCTGACCAAGATAATGCGGGATTTCTCGGTTAGGGTCATCGGCAGTATTGCCTACATAAATTGCCATATTGCTTTGCTTGCAACGATCAAGAATGGCGGCATGTTCGGCATCGCTCATGCTTGTGGTATTTTTTAACTCGACTAAAATGTCAGCCAGTTGAGTCGGATAATTCTTTAGTTTGCTATCGCGCCAGTGTTGATAGATATCGTCATTTTCAAGTGAGAAGGGGGAGTTCATTTGCTGTCCTTAGTATACGTCTTTATTTTGGCAAGTTGTTGACACGTTATTGCCAAGGGCGGTGGTATGCGCCTAATGTGGTTTGTGCGCCTTCTGAGACTTTTTCTAATTCACTCATCCAGCTTGCCTGTGGGGTAAAATTGTCTGGATCTTTTATAGCCGCATCAATGGCGGCGCGCAAGACTTTTGTCACCTGTGCAACATAAGCAGGGCTACGTTGGCGACCTTCTACCTTGAGAGCAGAAACATCCATAGCAATTAATTCTGGTAATAACTCAACAGTATTCAGGCTGGTAGGCTCTTCGATGGCGTAAAAAGTGCTATCTTGCACATTAAAACGCCCTTTGCAAAGTGTTGGATAACCCGCATTTTCGCCTTCCGCGTATTTATCAATAAGCACACCATTTAAACGAGTTTCCATTGATCCATCGGGCTTATCAATGTACTTCACAAAACTGCCGGGTGAGCAGGCTCCAAAGGTATTGGGTGATTGCCCAGTGGCATAAGATGATAGCAAACAACGCCCTTCGACCATGACACAAAGGCTGCCAAATCCAAAGACTTCAATCGGCACAGGGCTGGTTTCAATGACCTTTTTAACCTGCTTGACGGATAAAACGCGCGGTAAAACGGCACGACGAATATTAAAGTGACGATGATAAAACTGTAAGGCCTGCTGATTGGTTGCCGAGGCTTGCACAGAAAGGTGCAAACGTAAATCGGGGTGACGTTCACAGGCATAATCCATAACGCCAATATCAGCCAGAATTAAGGCATCAACACCAAGATCAGCGGCTTTATCAACGGCATTCTGCCACCGATTAAAACCTTCTGCCTGTGCATAGGTATTAATCGCAACAAAGACTTTGGCTCCACGATCATGGGCATATTGAAGCCCAGCTGTGGCGCGTTTGTCATTAAAGTTGAGACCTGCAAAATGGCGCGCATTGGTATCATCTTTAAAGCCCATATAAACGGCATTGGCACCATTATCAACAGCAGCTTTTAATGAAGGAAGGTTTCCAGCAGGACAGACAAGTTCCATA
>JAUTBQ010160879.1:0-12726 GCA_032361185.1 Lepetodrilus ovalis | reverse complement strand
TCTTTCAGAATATGTAATAACCCCGATAGTGACCATTTTTCCCTATGCAAGTATGATCTTGCCCCTTTAAGGCAGTACATGAAACTTGAGGACTGTGAGGTGGAATTACCAATATACTAGCAGTCGATGACATGTGCCTCGACACATGGGCTAAGACAATGCAGATCACAGGAAGAGCTATCGCATCTTGGAATTTACAGTCAATTTTGTATATATAAATCTGCCTACAAACTATGTTAAAATATTGTGTTAACACCTTAATCTTGTACTCTCCGAAAACCAATTGGAAGAAATAAAGATTATTCATTTATGTTACAGAGGAACATTCATAGTTAAACATGTAGCACCCTAGCATTCAACACACAAGTAATTTATTGATAGACCACCAGAATCAGATATGTTAGGCTATGTGAACTTCCACAGTACTATAGTGGGGCATACATATTTCGTATACCATATTGTTTACCCGTACGACTGTAATCGATGAGTTTGTCAAGTCAGGCGAGTTTAAAATAGTAGCAGATCCTGATAGCTGGTGATATCCACATCCAGGTGAGAGTCGAAAGGAGGTGAAGTGGGGTTGATAGGGAGTGGGGTGGTGGGTGTGGTGGGTGTGGTGACTTAGCTAGTGGATCATACAGATTCTGAAGATAGAACGTGATCACGTGACAGATACATGGACGTACATAACTTGCAATGTAGCAGAGAATATGAAATACTTCAATATATGTATGCAGCAAACTATGCAAAAACCAGTTGGCGAACATTTTGTAAAAGCTAACAATGCAATTTCTAGCTAACAATTTTAAAACTACTTAAAAGAATGTATACACATAACGCATAAATAAGTATTGCTGGGAATCGTGAACAGGATAACCTATAATGGTAACTAGATCGTTTGGTTTACAGCCAGGATACTACGTGTATAGTCACTGTGTTGTCTGAGTAGCAAGTACATCAGACACGATCATTCGCTACTCATAACTATACAGTATAGTCTTATACATGCAAACTATACAGTATAGTCTTATACATGCACAGACGCCTTCATATGTTCATTTTCACTATTGTGAAGGACACTAGTTTGTGCGTACGGAAGCATGTTCGCATACAATCATCTGTATAGAGCATACCAGCACACTAGCCGTTATATGCTAGTATAACGAGAACAAAGATTACCATTTAGCGAACTCTGATAAATAGCCAAATAGGAGGATATTTTGTAGATAAGGTGTTACTATTATCTGGAGCACGTGACCGTGCACGTAGTAGCAAGACTCAATGAGTTAAACACAGACGTCCATTGTGCAACCACAATGCCCATAATTAATTGGAATGGACGCTTGACCACCTCAGATTATACCCCGCCTACACCATTCACGCGGTGGCGGTGTTTCCGGTGTCTCTGGTGACAGCAAATACATATACTTTCCTTCCGCGCTAGATAACGATTATACATCCATTAGTTTCAGTATGACGTATTCTATGGCCAGTAGGATCTATTTACATTGTCCATCGACCGTACTGGATGCGCATTGGCGCACAGACAATGTCCACGTGTTACTGTAACGGGTGGCGTGGATACGTATAGAATCGAGGCCCTTACGTAACTCCGGACGTATTATAAGCTACATATACATTACTTGTGTGTATTTTCAGAGTGAAGAAGTCAGTGTTAGAAGCAGGCGGAAAGGACCTGGGAAGTCCAGAGACATGGAAGCCAAGTCACCACTACAGTCGCTTGTAGACGCCGCTGATACAGTAAGTCATGGAGTCAAGAGAGACAGACAAGACAGTAAACACGCGCACACACATACACACACGCACGCACGCACGCACACACACAAACACACACACACACACACACACACACACACACACACACACACACTCACACAGGGAAATAGACATTTACTACAAGAGTCATTGAAGACCTGGGGCCGTATTCTCCAAACTTCTTGTCTTGCGAACTTCTTAGTGAGGAAAGATCTCTTCACAAATTAACATGAGAAGAAAACCAGTTTGGCAAATTCTTAGTACTTACGAACTTCTTAGGACTTAAAGAAGTTTCGAGAATACAGGCCCTGTTGTCGGCTCCTGACGGTCATTTCTCATTGGTGTTGTAATGTAGCTTTGAAAGTAAAATACATGTAGACAATTTGAATAGTACATCCCGTATTTATACACAATGTAATATACCTCAAATTGTGTCTTAAGTACTTGTGTCGACTGTACTTGTAACAATACTTGTAATACAATTCTACGTTCCTTTTCTCAGTTTAACCAAGATACACGGAAAATGCTCCGCTACGTCAAGAAGAAACTACGCCACAAACGTCGTAATGGCGAAACAGAGGTCAAGGTCATTCATATAGTTCCGGACGATGACGAGAGTAAGTGGGCACGGAGGTCTGCGAGCAGCGCCGCGTCCCGGACATCCACGGACACGGCATGCTCTGGAAGCAGCCGAGAAGACACCACGCTGGAAGTAGTCCATGACCTCGCGGAGGAATCTATAGACCTCCACTCATAGCAACCGTGACGCTTGTCTTATGACAATGGTGCTGTCTGTAAGGTAAGACGACATTTTCGTACGACATAATGTCAGCAACCTGCTTCTATCAGAATTTACTTTTGTTAGTTTTTACCAGGCACTCCTGTACTTTAATGTAACCGTACCTCCAACATTAGCCATAAACTAACTCCAACCTTAGCCATAGACTAACTAACTTTATCCATAGACTAACTCCAACCTTAGCCATAGACTAACTCCAACCTTAGCCATAGACTAACTCTAACCTTAGGCATAGACTACTTCGCTTGGCGTTAAGGTTACCTTTGCGTTATATCGTTTTGTCCAGACTTTGATCTCACGTAAGAATCGTATATCGGTAGCCCGGGAATCAACCAAGGTTACGTCACTTCCTGCTATATATTATAAGCATGGCGCACGTGCAGCTTTTCGCTGGGATAAGCATTTTACATTTAGACATTCGTACGGCCGTTGTGAAACGCAGACCATGTCGGTCATAATATTAATCTGTTTCTACTGAATGATTTTACTGCGTGTGTGTTTATCCATTGGCATCCTCGATACATTGATAACCTAGTACACTCTTCCTAATTCTACGCTTTATATTTCAGTGATATGGTTTAGGAAGCATTACATCAACCATTCCAGCGAGTCGCAGTCGTAGATGGGTACCCGTGAGACTGATGCTTGTGTAGCTGTCGTGAGAATGGGATCTACATTGCAGTGATTTTACGTGTCTATCACCGAGTAGGATAACCATTCCTACCGTCAATGGAGACGAGTGCTGTCTACTTTGACTAATTTCGTTTGAGATTCGTGATCTACAAGGACCGGTATATCCCCATTGAAGACACCCTCTGTCTGCGATAATCAAATGCAATTGCAACATTTCTTGCTCTCGTAACGTCTCCCAACATCGAGTTCAATACAACAGACACCCTGGTAGAATCACTTGATGCGCCTGACACGACACAGCCTATGAGAGTTGTTGAACTACGTCCTAGAGACGAAACATCCCTATCAAGCTATAAGAACAAACTTGTAAAGACTGATGCTGTCTGTCTGGAATACAGAGCTCATGTGTCAGTTACCATAGTAACAATTCAGCATTACTGCGATCAGTGCAAATGTCTAGTGTGAGTGTATGTGTATGTGTATGTGTGTGTGTATGTGTGTGTGTGTGTGTGTGTGTGTGTGGTTTTACCTCCAGTGTTCGATGATATGAATCCATTCACAGAGACTGTGCAAATGCCTTCAAACTAAATGATGTAATGTGGATGTTAATATAGTTCATCAACGAAGGAAAATACACGCCAATCCATAAAGTATTTTAGTTAGAAACCAATGAGACACAAGAGAGGAACCCTGTCTGACGCCCTAAATAAATATTCATCACTGTACTACTCGGCTAATTAGATGTCCCGCAGGTTTGATTACACCATTGTATTAATTATAACTATACGAGAAGTCATTTATTACCTGGTCGCCATGCTGCCTAAAGTTCTGTGATTAAACCATTATATGTCAATAATGCTATTTCTTGGACGCAATGGCATTACCCTGATCCATGGACCTGATTCATAGCTATTAAACTCTTCAAAACACGCCAGATTTGATGCTTCAATCAAGCAGGAGATGCATATACTATAGTAGTAACTGTTTGAGTGCTCATGCACGCATAGGGTAATTCATCTCATGAGGCTGCTCACGGTTTTGGTTAACGGAGGTCAGTGAGCATGTAAAGGTAATCCGTCCGTCTGTCCTGGGACATGCTAGAGTTGTCCTCCAGAACATACGCCATGATCCATCCGTCCATGTAGTAAGTAGTTAAACCTATCATTGTTTATTACGTTTGTATTTATGTCTGTTTTATTCTCTCTTGTATGTGTACATGCAGAAGGAATACATTAAGAAATATTATATCGTTGGATGATTTATATGTTTGATAACATTCACAACAATGCATAATAAATGTTTCATGAAACCTGAAATCTTGATGACGTTAAATATTTCGATTGAAAGAAATGTAAACAGTAACAGCAAATATAGTTTTGAGCATGTTGATCAAGTAGCTGGAATTAAGTGAACGGATCAAGTAGTAGACTTGATATTAAATATATGTATGGACATTGAACATTCAGTTTGAAACTGATGAGGGTACTTTGAATCAAGTTTCAATAGAAATGGACTATTTTAGCAACGAAAACTCCACATTGATATTGCGATTGATGAGAGAAATATTATACAAATATAGTATGTAGTTGGGTTGAGTAAAACGACTGGAGTGGATGGGTTGGCGGGGTGTGTGTGTAGGAGGGGGGTGGGGGGCGGCAGCGGCAACCCCTGCCCCATGGCTAGCTACGGCCCTGCATTCAGTTAGTAACAAATGCGTGTTTGTAATGTAACAACAACGCTTTATTGTAATCTACACCAGATTCACTTAACGAACACGGCCAATTTCCAAGTCAAACTGCTCCAGATTTCCTTTGCTTCGCTATTTAAGCATTTGCAAAATGATAGCCATGGTTAACAATCTAGCCTATACACACCACCTGCAATTTCTACTGTATATAAATAACTATCTTTTTTTTATTTGTTACACAAGGCTGTAGACGTTAGAGTAATAATATACAAAATGATATTGTGTCAAATTCCTTCCCTTGGGCATGGAGATATTTCCCGTTACTTGAAGTAAATATTTATATAGTAACATATGGTAGATACTGGCAATTGTGGCGGTATGTACAGAGTTTGTTTCCGGACCTAGTTAATTCAAGCTCTTTGCTATTGAATTATTCATCTGGAAGCTCTTTAGGAATATAGGAATTCAAGAAAATCTTTTTTGAAAAAATATATGAACAATCTAAATGACTACAGACTGAAATAGTTTGTATAGTACAGGGATTATAGGTAGACTATACACCATGAAACACATTGATATGATAATGTCAAATTAGTATTTATTATTGATTACATAATACAGATATTAATAATACATAATATCTATACAATATTCAGCATAGCAACGATTTAGTCAATAGTTAAATGATCAGATAATGTTATCCACATTTGCCAAACATGTGCCTATGACAAGATGATCTACAATAATATAGTAAACATGCAATTCTAGGTTTAGGCCCTACTTTCATTTATCTTATATAAACTGTTAACAATGAAACATCTGATGTTTAGGAATTGTCTGACAATTGTGTAACGGGTAACATCTCGCCAACAATGACTACTCTACTGGTAGGTTAAAGGTCACTGTTAAGCATTCATATGAGACTGTCTAAGTCTTCCTCTGTGACTACATCGTCTGGCCCTCTATTGCACCTAACGCTCGCTTCCCAACGCTCTTTCTTCTCCCAATACTGACGGACAGTTCTTGTCAGTCGTGTGTGGAAATCTTCATCCGAGTCGTCATCTTCAGTTGTACTCACAGTCATGCCAAGGAATCCTGGAACCGCGGACACCAGTATAGTGGACAGCAGTTTGATGATGGATGACATTTCCTGAAACTGGTTGAATTCCTCCATGAGGTGTAACGTGATGCCAATGAGGATACAGACACAGCACAGTTGAACGGCCGACGATAACAGACACACGCGGAATGGAAGGTGCTTCTCAATGGTGTACTCATACAAGTCCATGGGAATACAAGGGTGACCATTGCAAATTCGCACAAATGGGACGCCGTCTACTGCTCCAGGTTCACTTTGCTTTTCCTTCGAATAATCCACAGCTTCCTTGCTAGCAAGCATTTCCTTGCTGACTGCTATGGTTTTTCTTAACAATTGAAGGTATCCGCTGTCTATTTCCTTGACAGTTGTTAAAATATGGTATACACTGATGAAGCCGAAACTCACATAGCCTATTTCAGAATCTGGGACAGCAAAAATACCTATGTATGTGTATGTTGTTATGGTTGCTATAAACGTTACACTGGTTAAAACAATCGAGCAAAATACAAATAAATTGAATGCAATCATGCCTACAACCATTACTGCAGCTAGCATGCTAATTGACCAATGGATACATTTATTATTTATACAGCAAATATCTTTGAATGTCTTCACCACTAGCGAGACGTACATCCTTATAATGAGGACGAAGAAGTATATCACGGGCAATCCATAGTAGACAATGCATAAAGTCCATTCCAGGACGCAGAGAGTCGTGTATCCCACTGCGAGTGGTATCAGAATGATCCATCTTTCCACTTTAGATAAATTGTCCAATGTTTTCATTATATTTTTTAAACGACCAAATTGGACTCGACCCGCTTCTTTCCAGAAGTCGGTGTTCAGTAACATGTATACGTTCCCTCGTAGGACTTTCGCGACCAGATTAAAGTTGTGGTCACGGACAGGGAAATTCATTCCTGACAAGCGAGATATGATTTTAACATTTAATCGAAGAGGTGTCCACATTTTCAAAGGCCCATGGTGTAACGTGCTGCACATTGACTGAGAAAGACTGCGCGGGAGACATAAGAGGGTGGACCCTACTACAATATAAACGCCAATTATGGTCCATGGACCTCCTAGTATCGTGAAGACGTTCCGTCTGCTTTCTTCGAAGCCGAACATGATAGAAGAATATCCTATTGATAAATTCTTTTCTACACACAGACTTAGATATTCGTCATCAAAACTATGATACAGAACAATCTGAAATACTACCACAGTCCAGGACAGAACCATGAATGCGACACGTTGTAGTCGAGACATGAATTGGGTATGATCCTTCAGGCCTGGTAATGTCCTTGTGAATACTGATGATACAGTGACAGGACTACCCGCTTCCTGGTAAAACCAGACGAGGTTGTTGTTGTTGGAAGGGTCAATGTCCGTCTTGCTGTGACGTCCAAGCTCATCTGTGGCCGCGATCACTGTGCGTGAAGCCATGCTGTATGCAAATGAGCAGATGGCGATTGGAATATAAATAAGTGCCATCACGGCTAGAGTGAATGGAAACACTGTGGTGAGGTGGTCATGTTCAATGTATTCATCATCACATACGACTCGGCGCTCACGTGAGATCTTGTCGAATTTCATGGTACAGCATGTGAACTCTACTAAATGGTTTGGTATTCCAAATACATTTATCACATAGTCTGCTCTGTTCCTCGTCTTCCTAACCTCACGACGGCACCATATGGTGTGATTGTACTCTTCACGGTCATTAATCACACTCAGATTTGTCATGAAAACACGTCCTATTTCATTTAATATTAGTCCAGTATCATTGGAACTGAGGTCTACGACACTATCTGGAGGTATGACGTCAAATGATACATTCAGGTTGTACGCAGTGTCCGCATCCAGGATACCCAGGGACAAAACTCGGTAATCCATAGGAAAGGACAAAAAGTGTTCTGCACCAGCATCGGTATGATATGTCCATACCCAGTTGAGAGGTTTGAATACATACTTAGGTTTAATAACATTGACAGTGTCTGGGAAACTGACACGAATATGTGCGAGTTTGATTTTCCGTGTAGTTGCGTAGTATATTAAATCATCAACGCTGTTAGGAGTCATGCGGATGGAACAATTGCAGTCGTAGAATGTTTGTGCCGTATGTCCGGTATCTACGGTATCCGATTTATTTAACGTTTCAGTTGTTAAAGGAAGTATTGTTGTCGCATTTCTCTCCTTCGCTTCTTCGGTTGTCAAACCACTAACAATAGAGAGTGAGAAGACGAAGAGCAACAACAGTGAACTGTAGAAGGTCAACATCGCACCCATCTAGGCCAACCTGAAACAAATATACACAATATGTAAAAGAGTTGTACATTGTAATCATGGACTGAAATTGTAATATACCTGCTCAAACAACAAAAACAAGAGAATACCTGTATGCATTATGGCCAGTTGGAATGATTACAATTCAGGGCAGTATTGTGGCAAATCAATCAGTTATTACATTTGAGGGCAGTGTTTACAGGCTTTGGTTATTATTATTACAACTGAGGGCAATGTTTTTAGGTACTAGGTAATCAACCTGACACCTTGATCGTGAACGTAGGACTAGGTTAATGTTACAACTCATGTCCACGTCACCGTCGAGTGGAATTTCACAGTTCATAATTAACCATAATTAAAGTTTGTATCATATTTTCAAAGATGGACAAAACTCGGATGGAATCCCTGTTGGTCATTAGTTTAAAGTTATATGACAAATCCGTATTTAGAAAGTGTAACTAAACTTTAGAGAATATAACTATAAGATCTGAAACGAATAGCAAAGATTATATTCGAATATTTGCGTGTCAGTATTCTATTCGCATTCCAATATTCCTTTGAAATTTTATTTTAATGTGATGTGCTATATAAAGTCATATCATCACCCTATCGATAAAAAACCCCACATCGTCACACATCTAGAATGTACGGCCAGTATTGGTGTGTTTCCCGAGTAGATATTGACAAACAATATTGAATTAAGACGGTCTCAAATGTATTAACGTTGGGGGCCATTTACGATCAACAACTCTTGACTCTGGCTAGGCAAATGTGGTCGAATATTCGAATGTTATATTACTATTCGAACATTCGTAATTTAATGTTGAAACGCGAATAATAGAATATTAGTTTCGTCTCTAGCAATCATTGGCTATACAGTGTAGCACATTCGTACGATGCCCTTCTTTAACTATAGTATTTGTTACTGGAAGGACTACTCCGACCCAGACATATTCAAGTTCAACATTTTTAACAATAGATGGTCCATGTCTGCAATCTTTATATGCATATTCATCAAATAATCTTATTTAACCTACATACATTGTTTTTATGATGGGTTACAGGAAGGACATGTATTCTCCAATTCTTTGCAAACTGGTGTCAATTTTGCCACACCGGTAACACTCCTGGTAACACTCCTGGTAACACTCCTGGTAAAACAGGAACAGGATCCAGGTGATACAAGAGAGGTTGCATTGTTTGTCTATTTCTTGAAATTGTTACAGGAAAGATATTTTACAAATAAAACTTAATAGAGATAAACTATGTTTGTAAAATACAATTAACTATAAGATTACCTGGTTGTCCATTATTATCGCATTAGAACGATAACATATCAGTAAAAACAACAATACATAAATTATACAATCTTCAGCCATGAAAAGTTTCAAATCTGGTTACTGAGAACAGCGAATATTGAAAGATTTGCAGTATCGATGCTACATTTCTAGGAAAACTATGTTCATTAAATTCTAGTGATGAAATGGACATACATGTATATGATGCTTTCTTTTTATCTTATTATTTAATATGTGAAATAGTTTCCGGATAAGAATATTGTCTCTCTCTTTGTATATTAACTGATGTTGTTATAACCGCCGACTATTTTGACTAAATATTAAGTTATGTAGAGGAAATAGCATACGTTGAAATAAATAGTTGTAGCTAGTATAGTGTCCATGCTCCAGAAGACGACATGAGTATTAACAGTCTATCTTATAAACTTTCACCTATGTATTCGTATACTCGTTTGTATGTTACTGACATTTTTAATTTTACAAGATCATTTCTTTAAAAAAAGAAACTCAAAACTGCATACGCTGTACTATATGCAGTTTTCAACGCGTCTCAAGTATCACGCTGAATTGTCCCAGTGACCCGGACCACCAAACCCCAGTACCCAAATATAATGTATGCAGCCTCTATCATACTACACTGGCGTGTATACCCTATAGGGCGCATTTCTGTTGTATACCGACACAGATTACGTACGCAGACATGGTTTCCATACAGTGATAAATACTTAAAGATGAGACATCCTTTGTTGTACGAACTGTGAAGAATATTAATGATTAATTAACTAAAAGTTAAACTGGCCTTTGAATTCATCCGGTTAAATGCTCTGGCATACTTATGTTATCAGTAATGCATACATTAACATGCTAATGATTAATAATTAATTAATCAAAAGATGGACCGGAGGATCATGAAATACATCCATACGGTAGGTCATTCAACTGTTTGGTAGGTTGCGTCTCTGGTTCTTTGATCATATATACATAGTGGTTCGATGATTACCTGGGTTTAAACAAGGTACAGGACACATTTTCGTACAGGATCATATTCATTATTTCGTACAGATGTGGTATGTGTTGCGATGGATGCCTCTTACACGAGGCGTACAATTGTCCTGGTGGATCCCGGAGCGTCATCAGGGGGTGCCCACATCATGGGAAAAGACATCTACATATCAACATAATATCTCTCTTTCTATAAACATGGGAAATGAGTATATCATGGTTATACCTGTAGTTTATGTCTTACCTGAGACGGACAGTATTTCAGCTAAATTTCTCAATATGCTGTAAACGACAAAGAAGTAATACCTGCCAATGTAGGTGGACTGAACTGCAGCTTTCTGCATGGTTGCACGTCAACGCAGTAACGACAGCGACAACCGTATACTTTTTTTGTTGAGAAAAGTTGGGGTGGGGGTAGGGGATGGGTCGCTAAAATTACTCAGCACAACTAATTAAGGGCCGGCAGATATTTAGTGGAAAAGCGTTACACCAAATGTTGGCACTCGGGCCATTCTTCTTCTGATACATGTACTTATTTACAAGAAATGATGATCAAAATGACTACCGGTCCTTAATTAATAAACACAAACAACTGTGATAGATGAGATGCGTGATAATGTTAACGGTCCATCCTACTAGCCATTCTACTCGTCATCCGTCATCCTACTCGTCATCCTACTCGCCATCCTACTCGCCCATGGATGGAAGTATTAACATTAACCTAAGCTAGGCTCACGAGTGTGATTTATTGTTTTACCCCAAAGCCGGAATATTTCACCAATACGCGACATCTAGGTTGATTCCCCGGTGGTTTGAATTTACTCTCAAGGCTAATCTGAGCTAGGGTTAGTTTGCATATTATCTACCACAGTTCGGCGACTGCAGTGTGTTTCGGCCTAATTCACATGCAACATGAATTCATTGTGAAACATCGTATCCTTTACATACACCCCGTCTTTATATAACAACGCTTTCTTGAGTTCTAAATCCGTCTCACTTGTTCCCATTTACTATTTACCATACCGAAAGCGACCGATGTCGAACTGCTTGAATTCATTCGCACACAACAGCTAAACTGATCCACTATTTCGTTGCCAATTGTATCATCCCGCATCTTTAGTGCTCCCACGATCATGCTATGGATCGGTGATCTTTATTTCTATGCAAAACTCTCTTGCTCCAAACTCGGCCACCAGGTCTTCTGAGTTACTATAGGGAACAGCACGACAGGAATGTACGATCTGATTATGTCCTGTCATGTATTATACTGATATAATGGTTCCGTTCAACCTGTGTAGGCGCATCGTCTATTATATATTATAAAATATGTTACAGGCAATCTGTGAAACCAGGCATTTCGCGTAATGACTGACAATCATGGCCTTCCATTACACAAGATGCCTGAATGTGAAAACTGCAAATCAGGCAATCTGTGTAGTACTGCCTATAGTAACCATATATGGGTGGTCAGTTGATGTAATGAATATTACTATATAGCCTAACCATTGTTACCATGCACTAGTTACATACTAGTATATGTCGTTTTCAGGGTCCTGTGGACTCCCTTCATTCTGTTATGGATAGGTTTGTGTGTACATGTGCATTCACAGTATGTTGTTACGAATAACATATGAGACACGGGTTGTCCTCAAATATATCTGTCTGTCTGTCTGTCCTCAGTCAGACTCCGTTAACGGTCTCCGTTGTACCGGTTTCTCCGCTTACCAGTGCAGTCAACTTTTTATAATTACGGATTTCCTATTACGGTATAAACTTTAACTCGATGAAAGATTGATCCGATCATCCGGTTGTTACGCTTACCGGTCAAATTTTAACAAGAAAAGGGAAATGTCCGGTATAACGAGGTCTGACTACTTCCTTCGACTGCTTCTGTGCAAGATGGCGCAATTATAATAGATAGATTACAGGCAATCTGTGAAACCAGGCATTTCGCGTATGCTTGAAATATTCAGGCATTTCACGTAATGCCTGTGACCACCAGTCATTTCACGTAATCCCTAAAATATTCAGACATTTCACGTAATGACTGAACATCCAAAGAAATAGGCTTTATTTAGGAGATAGATATATGGTGTTTTGAAATTTGCGGGATGTTATTGAAATTCGACATAGGCAAATTTCATTT
>JAUTBQ010160868.1:0-12727 GCA_032361185.1 Lepetodrilus ovalis | reverse complement strand
AAAATATAACAATAAGTTAAATCTCCACATCATATGCTATGAGAGAATACTATAGGACCGAAATGTTACGTACATACACACGCACACACGCACACACACACACACACACACACACACACAAGGTATTCTCTATACTGGACCTATTACAATGACGAAATTACACCACTGATCCCCGCTGCCTATTTGGAGCGTATTGATTGGCTGGTGCTCAGTTTTCCATGGCCAATGACAGTCATTTACCCAATCATGTAACCAAAATTCTGTGTTACGCAGCAGATCAATGCTGATTGGCTATTGACCTGAAGCTGGCCAAATGCTGTATAGTGTATAGAGACCATTTTTTCTGTATGTTCAAAAATCTAGTGCTGATTGAATATTGATGTCGTATTGATCATTTGTGGGAGGGGGTTAGGTCAGGTGTTTTTTTTTAGACTTTTGTCAGATAATGTGTGGTATGAATATGGTTCTGTGTGTCTATCATGCTGTCTATTGCTACATGATTCTGTTTTTGTCTATTGTGATGTCTTTTCTAAAGTACAAACTATTTTGGTATGGCTGTACTTAGTTTTCAGCAGTCATTGGGTTAAAGCCTAATTCCATATTAATTGAGTCACGCATTAATAAACACCATTTCATATGACGTGATTTAATTCGATGATTAAATACTTTGTACTAGTTAACACAAAAAAATGTTGGTATCGCCTATGTAAGATTTCAATCAATCCATCAATCAATCAATCAATCTATTAACATTTTAGAATTTATTTTATTATTTTAATAGTTAACTGTAAGTGAAATATTGTCCTCTAGTCATGTATATTAAATTTTCTGACCCGAAATAAATAACAGAATACTAATATTTCTTGTGCTTATTAAATTATCAATGGTTTCTAGAGAGTAATAGTTAGGAATTTTTATATCATTTCTACTAATTGGTATTATTTCATAATAATAACCACAATAGTAATAACATCAATAATAACAGTAATAATGATAAAACAATGATAATAATAGTAATAATAATAATAACTATGTGCACATTTAATATTGCACCATGTCCACACTTAATATACTCGTATATACAATTCTACTAATTGGTATTGTTTCATAATAATAACCACAATAGTAATAACACCAATAATAACAGTAATAATGATAAAACAATGATAATAATAATAATAATAATAATAATAATAACAATGTGCACATATAATATTGCACCATGTCCACACTTAATATACTCGTAGTTCTACATTATTTCCCTGGTCAATAGATCATATTCCTATAAAAGGCGTCGCTGAAACAGACAATGAGTTTACATTCATACACCAAATTATCTGAAATTACACCATCTATTTTCGATATTCATGAACGCAACAATGCCGTCACTCCTGAACAACCACCTCGTGTGAACCCCATCACACCCTGTCCGAGAATACAATACACCGTAGCGTACAACACTCTCTATCACTAGTCTATCACATCCCACATTCACGATACGTTGCAATATTCCCCGTGCATAACCGCGATCAATAAATCCCTGACCCTTTTTTTTCTCTCTCTTCGTATCCTTTCTCCCCATTTCTCGTAGCACGCGGCTTCGAGCCACGCGGTCGGCAAAACCTATCCGTTTCAATATTTATGTTTTGATTCATCGTATACTTCCTTTTCGGGGAATTTTCTTACTTATTTTGGCCGACAAGCTCAGCCGGGGGTCTGCGTAGTGATCACGCAATATTAGAAATCAATGAATTATCATACGCGTACGGACATAGGCCTACACAAGCCTGAAGCCGCGCTCGTGCCGTGGAGAAGCCTGGAATATCGCTGATCCAGTAATTGCGTCGGAATTACCATGTTCATCCTTCTGTCGGCGTGGAATAGATAATGAACGTGCGGAGGTTTTCCTTAATATACTCCACATCGAGATTTCTGGGGCAAAATGCGAAACCAAATTTGGATGAAAACATTTAGGACAACATCTGCTTTAGTTTGGTTGTGTGAGGAAATGTGAGGAAAGGATTATAAACAGGTGGATGTTATTGTTTTATTTGATGCAAAGACTTTTGGGACAAAACACGAAACCAAATTTGGATGAAAATGTTTAGGACAGGTTCTACACTAACGTCTGTGTGCAGATTTGAAGATGATTGGATTCAAGTTCATTCTGATCGAAATTTGAACAAAAACATAGTGAAACATGCTGCTAGCTAGTTGTTCATGGTGTTGTTCAAGAAGGTGCGTTAGTTCTACTTGGATTGAAAACATTTAGGAGGATCCACAATTACAAACATGGAAATCGGTTAGAGCATCTGACCGTATAGGATTACGTAGCCATTAATTTTAATTACTTCTTTTCAAAACTATAAATCTGGTCAAAGTTTTTCTCACCTGTTGAAATCAATCATGTTAATTGACATTTGTTTGAATTACGCCGTTCAGAAATTTGGTAAAAAAGGTGTTGATGTTTGGTGTTCTTTTCATCTGAATTGATTTCTTTTTCAAGTTATTTGGAACAATTTTGCTGTTCTGATTCAGCGGAGCAGTATAAACGATATATTTCATCGATGGAAAGAAAATAATTCTTAATTGCCACCGAGATTCACAATCTACAATCTATCATGTCTGATATGACTGAAGAGGTGTTTATTTTTTCCCCCACTCCAATCTCAGATGTGTTTTTTTTTATATTATTTGCTTTAATGACTAATAACATCACTTTTCGTAAATCGAGCGAAAGTCAGGGAGAATAAGGCCACGTCAACATTTCATTGGGCGAAATATCGCGTGCCTATTTTGCACACTTCCTCTGATGAGATGGTGAAGCCTTGATGGTACTTTTTGCTTAATTGTCATCGAGAAAAATCTCTTGTGTCTTTTTCTGTCCTTTCACATTCTAATTGACGTAGCAGGACATCAAATGAAATTGATCACTAGCCGACCTTAATCCGACCTTATGCTTCTCACCTTTTTGGTCTGCGATATTTTTTTATTCCGTCATTATTTTTTTGGTACCGAAAAAGGCATTTTCCGTAGTGTAGATTTTCTTTGGTATAGACATATTTGATCAATGGATTTTCCTCGCTTCTTTTCATCCAATTCGAACCTGCGAGAAATCAAAGTGAAAATAACGACGGAAAAGCCTTTCGTCCAACACCAAATGTTTGTGGGATTATGCGATTTTTCCTTGTAGTGGTTCAGACTTGGGTTCTGAACAGTGCGTCTATTTTTTAACCTGGCGATACTGCCTCCAAGACATTCCCCTATTTTACACCAAGGCTCAACTAGAAGTCACTGTAAAATAAGAATTACGACCTGATAGATATGTCGTAAATCAACTGGCATATTTATGAAGAACATTTAGTTGTGGTTTCGGAGGTTGGGTGAATTTTGTTCTGATTCTTTTTTTTTAGTCCAATTTCTCTGGTTTTGGTCTGATTTCAAGTTGGGTTCATAAATGCAATGCTCCCTCGATATAACATGGTTCGATACACAGCGGATTCGGATATAAGGCAGGGTCAGACGTGGATCCCATTTTTATTTTCGTTATTTCCCTGTACTATCGTATAAGGCGGGTACTATAACGCGGGGTGTATGTCATGGACCCCAACTTCAGCGCTATATTGAGGGGACACTGTATATCGTACATCAATCAGCATTTTTACGAATGACATCTACTCCTGGTTCAACAATCAGTTCAACAAATTGGGTTCATAGTTATATCGTACATCAAATCGTATTTACAAACCTACATTTAGTCATAGTTCTGTGGTCTAGTGTGTTCAGCAGATTTGGTTAATTTTTTTTATCTGGTTCTATTTTTCTTGGACAAGTAGAGACGCAAACGGCAACTGTGTAGATATTTTACATGAAGATATCGCAATGAAATTACGATGTTTTTTTAGCTTGTTGTGCTCAGGGTCATCAAAAGAAGATTTGTCTCGTGGGTTTTCGGAGGGAACGTGCACGCTCTGCTCTACCGCCGTACCATCTGACGAGCAAATAACATGGAAAGAAATTCGCCAGGCATTGCCAGAATCTGGAGAAACACTTGCGCAAATTATGAAGCATATGTCTGTTTGATTTTTCTGGTTACACACCAATCTCCTACACCGACTAGCAATGCCTTATCGCTTTGCCAGGCGGTCTCTCCAACAAACACTGAAATCTTTCGACACTCCTTTCATGAGATGTGCCACACGGATGCAATACAACGTCGCTGCTAATGGATTATCCAACCAGGGCCGGCTGCCTCATCTGCGTTTGTTTGTGTAATTACTCTCGCGCGAGTTATCATGATGACGATGAGGAAGTGCTTCGTGCGTTTGCAAGGGCATGTGTCCTCTTGCGTTCAAACATCCTCTCCCTCTCCTCCTCTTCCTCCTCCTCCTCCTCCCCATGCAACCTGTGCATGAGGTATTAATTAGACAGTTTGGATATTTTCGATGAAGACGTACTCCTCACAGGGGTCATCGACTAGGGTGGTACCCGGAGCTTGTGCATCAAAAGTCCTCAATGTCAACAGAGTACAACATCTGTGACCATGAAGACGCTCGGTGTAACTGCAAGAATTGTTTTCACATCTTTGCATGTAAATATTTTACGAGAAGCATATGGCGCTTACACGCTCAACGGAGCATCCAGCTGACCGTTTGTTTGAATTGAGGCTTGCGTAGTAATGATCACATTGAGATGGATAATACTGCGTAAATACACAAATAAACAAAAACATGAGTTCCAGGGACTAGGTTCTGACGTTAATTTGCACTCGGTGAAGTTTTTCTCTCGTGGGTGGGATATCAATTCGTAACGCACACTTGGCTCATTAGTTCATCAGGCATGTGCTTGCTGGCTTTAAGTTAAGGGTTCTAATTAGCTACACGATACCCTGCTTGTTTTCCTACAGGAGGCAATAGGATGTATTCTTAGATACAGACTGAAGATCTGTCGAAAGGATGTTGGATTCTGCATTGATTTCACATGACACGTGTCCCTCGATTTCAAATTTATGGTGGTGAAATTTTCATCAAATGTGTGTGTGTTCTAACCCCCTCCACAAAAGAAGATGCAAAATGTTTGAGTATATCGCCTTAAGGTTTTGGTAGCGCCCAGGTTTAGTTTGACGAAATGCAGAGGGAGCATTTAGTGTCACAGGAAAACCAGGAGGGTTCATTATGTCTCAGCGGCTTTTATTCATGAGTCAATCAGAATATTCAATAATGATCATGGTGTTCTCACACCATATATAATATTGTGTTAATATTCTCGTTGACCTCGAAACTCGAGTTGAATTCTAACTCATCCGGTGCGAAAAGGGACACGATTTGGCGAGACCGACTGCATTACACGACGTCGATTCACATCACGTGTTGCTTCCCAGGATTATCCTTCCCTGGACTATGTACCGTTTGCTGTCAACTAGTAATAGATTGTATTAGTTTTTTACGGTTCTGAGGTGCCTTTGGCTTGATACACGTCATTAAATATCATCAGGATTGCAACCCTAAGACATCCTGTTTTCCCGTAAACTGACTTGGAATGTCGCGGTAAATCAATGCCACCCTGTCTCTTGTAATAATTCCGTAGATTGGTTGCAGACAAGTAGCATCACAATATGATTTGAATGGTGTAGGGGGTAGGATCATGTCAATACCGAGTTTTATTCTTGTCTGGATTAGTTTTTCATGGCCATGGGAGTTTCTGGTTCTTTTTGGAAGTTTCTTCAATTGCATGGTATTAACTTGGCTACGTAAGTAAAAAATATCCTATTTGAGTTTGAAGTATAAAATATTAATAGTGCCACTTAATCAAGTTTTCAAAGAATCATGGCAAAAATGATTTTCCAAGATTGCAGACGTCAGAACAGTATTGGAAACCATTATATCTTTACTACAATAATATGCAAAATGTTGACATAACTTCCAACATGCACTTTCTGAATAGAATCTTATCAAATAAGTATTTCTATAGCGCATTATGCGATATTTACTCATCAGAAAATGTCACAATTGCATGGATTGATAAAAACAATTTCCTTCATACTCTTTTGTCTGCTCTTTAGTCTACGTATGTTTGAATAGTTTGCAAGGTCAATTTACATCATGTGGTGATCGCCATTGAAAGTGAATGTGCGCTGTATTACGGAATAATACGTGCATCACGTGACATTGTTGACATACCCTCTGTTGCCTCAGAACCAGATTGTTTGAAGTACGATTTCAAGATTTCATCCTTCTTACGAATATGCGACATTGTTTGTAATAAACAATATGTAATCTACTTCCAATGGGTATGGGGTAGGGGGGAGTTCTAAGTGGTGCATTTTTCTGATCGTTTTTCAGCAAACAAATATGTTGTGATGGTCCGCGTTGCAAGGTGCATTATCAATAGCATGAAAGTCGGGTGAATTGGTACTGTAGTTACATTATATTAATAACATTCATTGATCAATAATACTATATAAAATGTTGTAAAAGTATTCAATACTGAAGGTGAAAAAATTGATTTGTGGAAAAGGATAATTTAATGAGTTAATTAAATGGATAGATTCTTGGTACTAAAACGTTAAAAAGTATACCTCCAAGACCAGCATGTAATAAAATTAATAGAAATTGGAATTTAATAATTAAGAATTAAAGCTATTTGCGAGCGCCATTGGTCCACCATATGCCAAAATCTAATTGCCATGTTTGCTTTGCAAGAACATTGGAACCGTTTATCTGGAAAACGTTTTTTTGCGTCATTTAATTAAAACACATTTGTCAAATATGGAAATTTATTCTTTTAATTAACAGCCCCAGTTATGTCCAAATATGCAAATTACTTTAAGTTGATGACACTAGGCGAAATACATTGCTATTTTCTTTTGGTTCTCCGCAGAAATAAAAATATCTTGCGGTTGTGATTTATGCAATTTCGGAACTTTAAATCCCAATTAAAATAGAATTTCTTTTGTGTAATTAACGCCATTATTTGTTGCATGAATATGGCAATTTAAACTTGTACAATGGTTATTTTTCCAATGTAATACAGTAATATTGAGGTATTGGTTTTCGTCATAATAATACTGACAAAATGAGATTTATTATTTTGTATTATTTTGTTAACTTTTATTTTCATATATGTAAAAAGATTTTATTTTTAACTATAACCTGTTGTCTTATTAATAACTTTCTTTTATGCGTTAAGATTTGTACATGTTTTTTTTGGTAATTGGTATACAGTCTGAAGTGATATAAACCCCGCCAAAAACCCTGCCCCACCCCACCTCCCATTTTTTCATCCACCTGATTCAATAGTTTCAATAATAAGAACACATCCAATGCATTATGTATAAGCAGTTAATTGGTTTTTAGTGATTGGCCATGATCGTAGACTTGTTCATATCTTCATCATTGCCACAGAATAAAGAGGACAACACAAATGTCAATGGCGACATCGCTATGGTTACCTTACTATAAGCTGATTGGTCAAAATTGTCACAATCAGAAAAACAGCCATGTTGGCTTGACGAAGTGCTGCGATGCAAATAAATGACAAAGTTTCCGTTTTGTATACAATGAAAGAATTGGATTCAGATTTATTTTCATTGTTTTGGGATGGAGCCGACTTGAGAAAATGATTAGTAAATTAATAAATTTGAAATATATTAATTAACAAATTTTTGAAAGATACTAACAAATGTGAATGAATGAGTTGACTTTTTATAGATCATGAAATATATATGCATTCAATTTCAGATAATAATGTATTTCATCTGGAAGATTTAACAAACTATACACTGTAAATTCTAACGGGATTTTTCATTCTATTTGTTTCAGGTAAGCTGCTACCTGTCTTCATTCGATTTGCAGACCTTGAATTTTTTATTTACAACCTGGGACAGGTAATTACAATTCACAACAATAGATGTTGCCATTTCCGTGACAACAGCAGAATCCTGTCTTTTCATTGGCCATGTCCCTTGGTTACGTGCTACAATAAAGACAGACACCAGCCCGGGGAAGAAACACGAATAGAGGAAACAAAAAAAGTGAAAGATTTCCTTTTGAAATTGAAACCTTTTGGCTTGATAATCTATCAGTGTCTGAAATTCCAGTTCAAAGCTCGCAGATTTCGGTTGGATTTCGGTTAAATGAACACATCATGATCCCTAGTTTGGTTAAAAAAGATGCATCTTCCTCGAGGGACTGACTAGTTATTTTTTAAATAAGAATGTTTTCGGAACTCCACTGCAGTGATAGTGATAGTGTTATCGATCAACGAATGTGCGATATAAAGGCCATCTGAACATGCGGACCGTGTTCAGTTCTATTGCACATTTCCGACTCGCTTTCAGTCGTTAAATTAAATAGATTATAAAACAGATCTTAGCTGTACCTTGTTTCGACAGACTTGTTGTTTGATGGCGGATAGCGAAGTTAACTCGTATTTAAACTGTCACCAGTATATTGAACCATGCAATGCGTCAATCTCAGTTTTGTGTATGCAAGCTTCGAAGTCCCCCGAAGTCTTGGGACATGTATTAACTGTTTTTAACACTGAAGGCAATCTCAGTTGCCCCAATAGACAATGTACACTGATATAACCAAGCCCAGATAGGTCCTATCTGTCTACTTGTGTAACCCTCTCCCTGCTGGATTGTGTACACTCACTACTGTTTGCAGCAGGGAGAGGGTTGAACATTGTATGTACCGGTAATCAATATAGTCAGCTTTTCCAAACGAAATGTTTTGCGTATCATAATATGCATACTTTGGGTACTATTTCAGTAAAGCACACTAGTAAGCCTAAAGGTTTCCTTCATGTTAGCGAAGGCAAGAGAGACGCATTTCCGGGAGACCACGTTCATTGTGGGTCGTCTTTAACATACATATGGTCAATTTAATCCGGATGCAGTCAGATCAACAGGTATTGTAATCGCTGATCCTAATACGAACATATACGTACGGTTCCAAACAGAACAGAAAAAGCAGCAGCCCCCGAGGGTAATTCTCTGCGATAATTTGTCAGATCGGAATTACGCTGCCTTTGAAGTCGTGGGGACATTTCAATGTAGGGGATCAAATATCATAATTTAAATACGATTTTCCTCTCGCCTCTGGGAGGGGGATTTTCCGAGGACATCCTGGTCGGTTCCAGGCTACGTGTGCACTGGATGTCGTCTGCTTTTGCGCGATGCCGGAAAGAGGCTGCGTGGAGCAGAACGTACTGTCGTGTCATATTGTCATAAAGGACACTTCGTGCTCGTCCTCTGACTGCGTTATCAGCGTGAGATGTCCTTCGACAGCCGCAGCCAGATGTGGTTTGCAAGATGTAATAATACCACTTTGGAAAACGAAAATTGTCCTTCTTAATGTGTGGTGATCACAGATATGATACGTTGTTGTTGTTAGGTTGTTATGGCAACGCTGATTTCCCACGAAGCACTGGCAGTTTACAATGCAACCACCTCGCTGCTTTTGTCGTTGAAAAGCCTTTGCAGTGCAGAGTTTGTTTCACGATTGTGCAGCTGCAGAACTATGTGCAGGATCGACGTGCGATGTACGTTGGTTGCGCGCAAGCTCTCTCTCCGTACAGACGTGGAGATTTCGCGTGCCGATTGATTTTCGGATCAGCTTTTGTGTGTCATGACAAAAGTCTCTTCCTGTCACGCTGGAAAGCTTATAGCATAACAAGTCATGAGGTCGGGTGGACGAGGCTTCGTTCGTTCTCGTCCGTCGTCAGATCTCTCTATCCGATATATTTCCGCATTGTTGGTACAGAAGGTTATTAGCATGATAAGTTGGTGGGATTCAAGTCAATCAGTCAGTTCATTAAGAAGGTGTTTCTCTTGCTCTTAGCTCGGCGTGTCGCGGACTAGGATGAACTGCAAGTGATGGAGTATTGACTCTGTATGGGCTGTAGTTTGTCTGGATGTCACCTCAGATATATATTGGCTTCAATTTTGACCAATGTGCACCCAATGGCACGAAGTACAGTGCCCCTCGATATAACACGGTCCGATACACAGCGGATTCGGATATAAGGCGGGGTCAGATGTGGGTCCTATTTTTATTTTCGTTGTTTCCCTGCAATATCGTATAAGGTGGTACTATATAGCGGAGGGTATGTCATCAACCCCAACTTCAGAGTTATATCGAGGGGACACTGTATCATTAACAGTATCTGATGTAATCTGATGATAAAGTTGCCTATGTTTTATTTACTGTATTTACCATCAATTAAAATAAATAAAAATTAAAATAACATGATTATTTTTAAATAGAAATTTCTAGGAAGTAATTATTATTTTCAGACAAATGTATAGTAAGCTGAGAATTTAATTTGTTGTTGTCATACGAGAATGATTGGTATTGAACAAGGCTCAGATCCACTAATTAATAAGGGCACCTTTGAGAATTTCTAGAAAAACTTGAAAATTGAATTTCGTCTCTCCGAAATAGCCTCAGGTAATATGAATTATATATGGGTCTTCACCAATTCTATTAAATTAAAACACAAAAGAATATCACACCAGCAAGTCAATCAATCAATCATTGTCTCTATATGAAGAGTTTGTACATCTGTCAAACAGTCTACAGTCAGGTTTCAAATTCCTAGAAATTTGGTGATGCATAAATCTTTCAAAAGTGTATTTCCTGTCGACATATCCCGATATTTCCACGTCATTTACCTATTTAAGCGACTTCACGCTCTCTTTGCTTTCTGTTTGAATGCCCTGACACTGTACGCTATGCCTGAACATTGTACACTATTGAACACTTGTGTTTGTCGTATTACTCTAGCTTCGATGCTTCCGTAAGCCACGGCACATATGCACAGACCGCCAACACACTGTAGCAAGGTAGCAGAGGGTTATGAAAAGTTAAATCCTCCAATACGTTGTATTTTATTTTATTAATAAAAAATAATAATTTAGTTATTTTTTAAATATAAATTCTTTTTTTTTTTACGAATGTGGATGGAGTTGAGTGACAGGCCTGAGAACTTAATCCAGAGGATTGTTCGGGGGATTTTTCAGGGGGAGGGGAGGGGAAGGGGGGAAGTTGCGGTTGTGTTTTCAGAGACTACCAGGTATTTTAGCCTCGTCAATGACGGGCTTCCGCTTACATGATTCCTCTGAAAGTTTAATACTGGGGGCGGGGTAGGGACAGGCCGCGGTAACTACTGGGGTGTTCTCGTAAACTGTGGGGTGGTATTCTCATAACAAGTCAGGTATGAATCTCGCTGAGGTTTTATTCCACAAATGGTACTCTGAATACAATATTATGTAATAATTTTGTGGCTGTTTATGTAGAATAGAACAATTGTTTGTTTGTTTGTCTGTTTGCTTCCTTATTTGTTTATTTATATTATTTATTTTAAAAATTAATTAGTATTTATTTTAATTTTAATATTGTAATTTAGTAAAAGTTTTATTTTAATTTATTTTATTCACTCACTCACACATTCATTCATTCATTCATTCATTCATTCATTCATTCATTCATTCATTCATTCATTCATTCATTCATTCATTCATTCATTTATTTATTTATTTATTTATTTATTTATTTGCAATCGGACTGAATGAAGAAATACAAATGATACAATCATCACGTATGGATGGATCATTCCATCCACATCATAAAACAATAATTCACTAACAAACGATACATTATTATTATTACTTTAGGACTATATATATATTTTTTTTTAAATTTGTATTTGGCATTGTGAATAACCTTTATTGAGTTCAACACACTTTTTACGATCATTATAACACTCCTGAATTAAATGCTTAATAACCAATGCTAAAATTCTCTTTCGTTTAGGTTGGTCGTATTGACGCGGTGTTCCTGATCGACTGTGAGGAAGTCTACTTGTCTCAGAGACTTCTGAAGCGTGGCGCCACTGGAGATCGCCCTGACGACAACATCCAGGCAGTTCGCAAACGTCTCATATTCTTCAAAGAAAAGACTCTGCCCGTGATTAAAAAGTTGGACGACCAGGGCAAACTTCATATCGTAAGTTTGTTACTTATTGTCATGTTTATTATGCTAGCATGTGTTGCAGCTGGTTTGTCTGGCAGTATCAGTGATGTCATTGTCTGTGTAGTCATGTCACACTTATCTGTAGCTGATAATTCTGGACTCGTCAGTTTCGTGAAGATTATACTTTGCCTTGTTTCAGTGTAATGCTTGTATGTCATCACCTAATTTTCAAGTATTTACGGTCAAATTAATACAGTGGGCCCTTTGAAAAATTTATTGTCCGTTATTGAATATCTTTTTCATAACCTAGTACATGTATCTCTGCAAACTGAGGTTAGTCAAATTCATATAAAAACGGCTTCTCACTCAAAGTTGGATAATTTTAGATTAAGGTAGTTATGTCATATTATGTATGTAAAATATTTCACCAAAACACGCAAAATCCTTTCTGCTGGGACTAAAGTTCAATAGGTGGTCGATAATTTCCCCATCAACTCTCCATAATATAGCAGACAAAATAATGACATTCTTATACCCTGCAGCTTGAAGGCAATCAGGATGAAGACTGGCTGAGTCAGCAAATGATCAATATCTTCGATAAAGTCTTGTACGGCAAAGAAACAGGTAATATTTAATCGAATGTCAGTCTTTTGCCACTTCATTTCAATGAAAGTACAGCCGGTGCTCGCAGGTTTACTGCAACATTCAGCGCTACGGATGTTGCGGGTTTCCTCCTGCCCTAAACTGACAAG
>JAUTBQ010160857.1:0-12728 GCA_032361185.1 Lepetodrilus ovalis | reverse complement strand
TTCTCAGGTACGCCTTGTTCAAGCGTTGCAATAGAGGTATTGCTTTTCAAAACTCGTTCGCCAGAATCTGCGGGTGTTGTGCCTTGAATAATTTTAAGCAAGGTACTTTTACCTGCACCATTTCTGCCAATAAGGCACACACGTTCCTTGGTATCAATGCTGAAGTCTAGCCCATCTAATAAATCAGGGCCGCCAAATCCAAGGTGAATATTTTGTAATCTAAGTAATGCCATGAGGTGCTATGCCGTTATAAAATCGAGCGGAGTTTAGCAGATAGTCGGCGGATTAAGTAGGTGTAGGGAGAATGTATAAAAGTGATTTTATAGCTTCTATTAAAAGTTGTTGTTTGTAATTGTTAGTATTCGTCTGTAAATGCTAGTATTAGATGTTAATATTAACAGGTTGCGTATAAGATAAGATTATGAAAAACAAAGATAATGTAAGTGTTCTATTTGTTTGCATGGGGAATATTTGTCGGTCTCCCACGGCTGAAGGCGTATTCCAGCACCTTGTAGATATAAAGGGCTATAGCAATACTATTTCTGTAGATTCAGCAGGCACGCATGCTTATCACGTGGGTGAGCAGCCAGATTCACGTTCGCAAGATGTGGCAAGGCGTCGAGACATTGATATGTCTAAACAGCGTGCCAGACGTGTTGAATATGATGATTTCGATCGTTTTGATTATGTGTTGGCAATGGATAAATCTAATTATAAAGATTTGCGTTCAATGGCTTCGGCCTCACAGCGTAAAAGGTTGCATTTGTTTATGGATTTTGCCAAAAGCAGTGATCATACAGAAGTGCCAGATCCGTATTATGGCGGCAGCCATGGCTTTGAAAGGGTGTTTGATATGGTGGGGGATGCATCGGAAGGGTTGTTAGTCAATATTCTTGATAATTTTGATATTGCTTAGGGAGCTTCTAAATAAGTCTAAAATTCGGAAGTGGGGCTTCAGTCACGCAATTAAAGGCACATAAAATCAGCATCTTGGGCGAGTCTAAAGGCTCATTTTCCGAGATATGTGACTTGTTCAGATTTTTAAGGAACCTGATCAATTCTGGAAGTAGTTACCATCTAATTACAATAATTTTATACAGACCGTCTCTGATTACATCTAATCGGAGGCATCAAGAGGAAATCTATGTCGGGACATACACACGATAACAAGCAGTGGCTTTGGTTATTAATGGGAGGCTTGGCGCTTGTTGCAGTAGCGACTTTCCTTATTCCATCACACGGTGGATGGTTGAAAACGATTCTATTGGGCGTTGGTGGTCTGGTGGTTGTTTTTGCTTCTTCTGAAATGATGATTAAAGCCGTTGATGGCTATGCCAAGCGCAAAAAGATGAATTCATTTGTAGCGGGAACAATGGCGGGATTGTCTAGTAATATCCCTGAGTTAGTGATGCTGGCATTCGTATTAATGGCAACACCACGGGTAGGTTTTATTGTGACTGTTCTTACGTTGCATGTAGGCACGGCTGCCTTTGGGTTGTATTGTGGTGCATTGCCACGCGATGTAGAAGGTAATGCACATTTGCCTAAACCGTTAGTGGGGTTGAGTACTGATTTATATGCGGCTGCGGCTGGGGTTTTCTTTAGCCTTGGTATGATTATGTTGTTAATGAAGGCATTTTCTGCTGACCAAATTGGCGAGGTATCATTGGAAACAACAGATCTATACGTGTTTGGAACTATTTTGTTAATGATTCAGGTAGTGGCTATTACCCGTTTGGTGAAGCGTTTTTCCAGTGACCATAAACCAGAATCAGAAGATGATATTCCTGTTGAAAAAGCAATCAATGAAAACCTGATGTCAATCCCTACCATTTTAGCGTTTGCTGGTGCTGGGTTGGTAGCTTCGGTGGTAGGTGGGCATTCAGTTGGTGAGTTTGCAGGTATATTGGTTCATAAGCTGGAGGCAGCAGGTTACTCTGAAATGCTGGGTGCGATTATCTTGAGTGTGTTTGCTTCGGCAGGTGCTTTTGTCATGATCGGAACGGCGCACTTTCAGAAGAAATATAGCATTGCGATGGCAAATGCTTCGGGTGCTATTACTCAAGTACCTTTTCTGGTTTTACCCATTGCGATGATCATGCTGGCGGTATTTACGCAAACAGGTGTTATACCTCCATTAGATAATAGTACCAATGGTGTTATCCCCATAGATATACATACAACAAGCGCTATTATATTAGGATTTCCTTCAATGCTGGTGCTTTGGAAAGCGGTACAGGATGATGGCAAGGTCAACTGGCTGGAAACAAGCACGATGATTGCTATCTTTATGTTAGTGATCTATTTGCTGGTAGCACATGGTTAATAATTGGAGTTTCGTTTTTAATAGCGAAGGGCTCTGTAGGGTGCATTCCATGCACCATTTACAATAGTAAGTAGTTGATTCATGGTGCATGGAATGCACCGACCCTACCCATTTCATATTTATGGTTATTCTGAAAAACTGTTGTGTATAGAGAAAAGAGGGTAACTAGTATTGTCTAGTTACCCTCTTTTATATCTTATTTGATCCAGTAATGTGCACCTATGCCAAGCCCAAATGAACTGAAACCACCGTAGTGATCAAAACCAACAGAAGCAAATCCAGCCTCACCACTAATGGTTATAGGGGCATTAAGATCTTTGCTGAGATCAAATTCAATTCCGCCGCCCGCACCAAAACCAGTGTGTGATTCGTTGTAGAATGAATTAGACCATTTGTATACACCTACAGAGCCAAAGCCATAAAGGTCATATTTTGGTTCTTTTTTGAATCGATACATCACACGACCACCAAAATTAGTCACCGTACCTAATGCACCTAGAGTAGCTTGAACCGTAATATCTTCATTTAGATCATATTTAGCACTTAAGCCATAACTAGGCCATGATGATTGAAATCCTACGCCTAGCTTTCCAGCACCTTCAGCACCTGCTGTCGCTACAGATGGTAAAGCGAAAGAGCACATAAGTGCTGATGCTAACATTGCTTTCTTGAACATAATTTTCCTTTGTATTTATTGTTATTGATATGACACAAGGGGGAAGAATATAGAAATTAAGTCATGGAAGGGAGGGCTAGCAGTCAAGCGGTCAACATAGAATCTATTTTTACCAAGTATAGATAAATATTAAGCAAAGTACGGCTAGGGGTAGGGTGTAGAGACGTAGCACGCTACGTCTTATATTTACGAAGCCCAAATCTACCCACCAGCAATAATAAAGAGACCAGCATAATAATAAGCCAGTTCCCAACCCTCACATAAGGCGTTGCGCCAGTATAAGGTTGAGCCATGCCTGTAATGGTTTTGATTTTATAAACAGGTTCTGTAGCGACTATTTTGCCTTTGGTATTAATAATAGCGGAGACTCCAATATTCGTTGCCCGCAACATATAGCGCCCCGTTTCAACCGAGCGCATTCGCACAATTTCAGCATGTTGGGCGGGTTCAATAGAGCCTGTAAACCAGCCATCATTGCTGACATTAATCAGTAGGGTGGATTCTGGTAAACCGCGAATGGTTTCATTGCCGTAAACATCTTCGTAACAGACGGACATTTGCGCCGTTTGCCCTGCAATCTTCATGGTATTAATACCAGATCCTTTCCTTACACTGTCATAGGGGAGGTCAATCAGATTTCCTAACCAGCGCAAGTGTTCCAGAAAGGGAATGTATTCACTAAAGGGCACAAGGTGGGATTTGGAGTAGATTTCACGGTCATTACCCGATAGTGCAAGAATGCTATTTTCCACATTGCCATGACCTTCGGGGTTGAGGAAGAAGCCGCCTATTAATAAATCTGTCTGTGTTTCTAGGCCCTTCTCATGCAACGGTATAATTATATCTTCCATGTGCTGATGAAAGTAGCCAGGAATAGCGGTTTCGGGCCAGATAATAAGATCTGAATCCCAGTTTTCATGGGTGAGTTCAAGGTATAAATCGAGGGTTGGCTTTAGCTCTTCTGGCAGCCATTTTCTTTCTTGAGGAATGTTGCCTTGTAACAGGCTGACTTTGATAGGATCGCCTGTTGGTGTTGTCCATTCTATTTTACCTAACAGGAAGGTTGCGACAATAATGACAAGGCTGGCGACAACAGCAATAACACGCTGGCGATTATTGGCAATAATGAGTAAAACCAATGCTCCAGCCAGTAAGGTTCCAATAAAGCTCACCGCATAGCCGCCTGCGATTGGGGCGATGTTCACCAGTATATTATCAATATGTGTATTGCTAATATTCAGCCATGGGAAGCCTGTAAGAAACCAGCCTCTAAACCATTCTACCCACACCCAGCTTGCAGGATAGAAAAGCAATAATTTGGTTGTAATGGCGGTGTGTTTAAATTGATAAGTCAATGCGCCTAACAATAAAAATGTGAGGGATACGAGTAGGGAAGACAGGGTTGTTAAACCGATAGCAAGAGCAATATGCGCATGTGCAAAGAAGTACATGCTATAGAAAATCCACGAGGTTCCTGTGCCAAACATACCAACTGCAAAGACATAGCTAAGTAGCATATGCTGTTTGCGCGTTTCAGCTTTGTGGAGGAGTGCGAATAATAGAGCGGGGGAGAGTATGGAGAGAAAGCGCCATTCAAAGGGTGCAAAAGCTAAGGTGAGCACTGCACCCGCAAGAAATGAGAAGAGATAGAACCAGCCAGACCATGAGGTATTTTTGTTTTCGGGCAAGCTATCAGGCAACTTCTCTCTCCAGAGTTTCTTGTTCAATGATTATTTGTTTGCAGGGGCGCACTTCTAATAACTGTATTCGTCTGCCATCACTGCTAAGCACCTCAAATTCAAAATCAGGGGTATCTAACTGTTCGCCTTGCTGGGGTATTTTACCCATTTCGTGTGTCACGAAGCCGCCAATAGTATCAAATAAATCAGTGGTTAGGCTGGAGGAAAAATACCCATTAAATTCAACAATGGGGGTGAGGGCGTTGAGGGTGAAAATATTGTTTTGGCGGCTTTGGATATTGGGCTTTTCTTCAATATCGTATTCATCATCAATATCACCGACAATTTGTTCTAGAATATCTTCGATGGTGACTAGCCCAGAGACGCTGCCATATTCATCAATCACAATTGCCATATGGTTGCGGCTTTTTCTAAAACTGGTGAGAAGATGGCTGAGGCGCTGGCTTTCAGGGACATGATTTGCTTTTCGCAAGATATCATCAATCTGAAAGCTATCTTCGGAGCCGACATACTTTAGCAAATCTTTTACATGCAGAATGCCATCAATATCATTGCGATTTTCATCAATAACGGGATAGCGTGAATGCCCTGATCGCAGCACTTGATCAAGGATGGCGCGATAACTGTCATCACGCTGGATAAAGGTGATTTGTGAACGTGCGAGCATAATGTCGCGGGTTTGCAGACGGTCTATCTGCATCACGCCTTCAATCATGCCTAGTGAGTCTTCGGCAATGATTTCATTTTTATGCGCGAGGCGAATGCTGTCGATGAGTTCGCTGCGATTATCAACGCAGGTTGGCGTCTCCTTATTGCTACGGAAGAATTTTTGCCACCATTTTTTAGGCGGAGGTTTATATGAGGTTTCTTGATCTGTCATTGTTTTATATAGGGATTTTTGAATCCCGATTTTTCTAATAGTTGTATTTCCAATGTTTCCATAATACCAGCCTGTTCTTCTGTAATATGGTCATAGCCCTGTAAATGCAAGACGCCGTGTGTGATTAAATGCGCCCAGTGTTGCGTCAGGGTTTTCCCCTGATCCTCTGCTTCAGCCCTGACTACAGGTTCACACAGTACCAAATCGCCTAGGTAGTGTTCTTCTGTTTCTGCCCCTTCAGGGATGGGAGGTGCTTCATAAGGAAAAGACAACACATTGGTTGCATAGTTCTTTTCCCGATAATCATGATTAAGTTGTTTACCTTCATCGTTATCAACGATGCGAATGCAAAGGGATGTATTCTCACTGCCTTGGTAGGCGAGTGTTGCCCATTTTTGAATATCATCTTGCGAAGGTAGGGTTGTAAATCCCTCTTCATTTTGTAGCTCAACAAACAGGTTTTCTTGCCTGTCTTTATTATTCATCGTGTCCGGCTTCTGAATACGCCTCTACGATTTTTTGTACCAGTGAATGTCTAACCACATCTTTTGCTTCAAAATAATTAAAACTGATGTCTTTAATATTACTGAGCAGTTTCATCGCTGTTTTAAGCCCAGAGTTTTGATTGTGTGCTAGATCTATTTGCGTAATATCGCCCGTCACAATAGCAGTCGAGCCAAAGCCAATACGGGTGAGGAACATTTTCATTTGTTCATCGGTGGTATTTTGCGCCTCATCCATCAGGATGAAGGAATCATTGAGCGTACGACCACGCATATAAGCTAAGGGAGCAACTTCAATCACATTACGCTCTATTAGTTTGGTGACTTTTTCCACTCCCATAAATTCATACATAGCGTCATACATAGGGCGCATGTAGGGATCTATCTTTTGTGACAGGTCGCCAGGTAAAAAGCCAAGGCGTTCACCTGCTTCAACGGCTGGGCGTACTAAAATTAATCGTCTGACTTCATCATTTTCTAATGCCTCTACCGCTGCGGCGACAGCCAGATAGGTTTTTCCTGTTCCCGCAGGGCCAATGCCAAAAGTAAGGTCATAGCGCTGAACATTGCGGATATAAGTATTTTGATTATCACCCCGAGGGCGTATGACTTTTCGTTTGGTGCGAATTTGTGCGGCAAAAGGATTGTTTTTATCCTGCTTCTTGGTTGCTTTTTCTTCTTGCAAACGAAGGTGTATAAGATCAGGGCTTATCATTTCATTGGCAGCTTGAGCATAAAGCTCTTGCAGGATATTAATCGCTTTTTGTGCCTGAACCTGTCGCCCTGTGATATTGAAGTGATAACCACGTGTTTTGATGGTTACATTAAGGGCGCTCTCGATTTGATTTAGATGCTTGTTAAACTGTCCGCACAAGTTGATTAGCTGTTCGCTATTCTCAGGGCTAAGTTCTACATGGAGGGTTGGATGCTCCATCGAGGTTGATAATGTGCTCAATTAAAAAGTATTTCCTATTGTGAAGAAACCACTCAATCAGAATTAGCCAGAGGTTCCTAAAGTTGTAAAAATCTTCGTTAAGAGTATATCACTAATGAATATATTTCTTAAGATAATGAAACAAATCGTAATAAATTCAGCAGTGGTATAATGTTGCCCTATGATATTTAGCCATAAAATACTGACGCCAGATATGACAGATTGGCATGTTGATCCAGACACTCTAGTACTAGAAGATGCCGAGAGCCAGCTTGAGAAAATGTCTTGCCATTATGATAAACCCTTATGTGTTTTTATTGGCGGGGCAATGGATGATGTTTATCGTCCGCTATTAAATGGCGTTTTCGTACCTTATCGGCTGCAAAGTGAGGAGCATCATGACAGTGTTTATGCAACTCATGGTGCGATTAAGTCCGTGATGGCGCTTATGCATAAATGGCACTCTTGCCAGCAGCCTGTTTGTTTAATTGGTCATAGCTGGGGTGGGCAGACTGCATTGGATGTAGCCCGCAATACGGATCAAAAAATAGCCTTGTTGATTACATTAGATCCCGTCTCTATGCGTTTTAAGAATAACCACCAAAGCAAGCCTGAAAATGTCGAACGCTGGGTTAATATCTCTGTGGATTATGCCAAAGCCAGTCATGAACGGTCTAATATCATCGCCAGAATAGGGGGCTACTGGGGGGATTGTAAGCACGCTGATGCTAATATAAAACTAAATAAAAAGAACAACATAGAAGTTACCCATGCAAGGGCAGATTTGATGTTTGCGGAAGTAAGGCATGAATTAACAGCAATATAGCGTATAATTAACGTCTATAACCTTCCTAATTTAGATGCTATGTCTGTTTCGAAGCTGGTAAATATTAATAATCATAATCTGAAGTATTTCGTAGTGATTGTGAGCAATACTCACTGAAATACTATATACTCCGCCGCAATTTTGCTGGATGACAACATCTTATGGGATTACGATCCTTTCTATTTCTACAGGGTACTGCGACTCCTTTTTTTGCTACGCTAGCAAAGAGTTTAGGAGAGAAAGGCTGCCATTATTACCGTGTCAATTTTTGCGGTGGTGATAGCCTGTTTTCTAACGACCCTGATGACTGGAATTATTCTGGCTCTCCCGAAAATTTTACCAGCTGGCTTCGCACAAAACTTAATTCACATCGCATTACCGATATAGTTCTATTTGGCGATGCCAGACCCATGCATATTCAAGCGATTACATTGGCAAAAGCAAATAATATTGCAGTGCATGTTTTTGAAGAAGGCTATCTACGCCCACACTGGCTGACCCTAGAAGAGGGCGGCGCTAATGCAAACTCCTCATTATCTAAAGATCCACAATGGTATCTGGATAATGCTGCAACAGTGACCACACGTAAAACGTCCGTGCCAACAGGTTATAGTTTGTTTGTACGAGCCTGGCATGATGCGCGTTATCATCTAAAAAGTAGATTGCAGCGCAAGCGTTTTCCTTATTATAAAACCCACCGCCCACGCAACCCATTACAAGAATATCTGGGCTGGACGCGTCGTTTTCCTACTTTGCTGGTGCATGAGCAATTCAATAAGCGAACCATTGCCAAACTGGTAGCGCAAAAAACAAAATACTATCTGTTCCCTTTACAATTGAATGCCGATGTACAAATACGCATCCATTCGCCTTATTCCAATGTAAAGAATGTTATTGCCGAGGTTCTACAATCCTTCGCTAAACATGCTGCCGCTGATACTAAAATAGTCATTAAAAACCATCCGCTTGATACGGGGCTGGAACATTATGCGGCTTATATTAAAGAGCAGTCTGCCAAATTAGGTATTACAGGGCGTGTGATTTATGTTGAAACGGGGAATATCCCAATCCTGCTGGATTATGCTCTAGGAACGGTATTAGTTAACAGCACGGTTGGCATGTCATCGCTTTATCATAAATGCCCGACCTGTGTTTTAGGCACATCTATTTACGATATGGCTGGGCTTACTTTCCAGAAGGGGCTTGATCGTTTCTGGAATGAGGGCAAGAAACCTGATCCCGATCTATATCAGGCATTTGCTAGAATCATGATTCATAAAACCCAGATCAATGGTGATTTCTATAGTAAGCAGGGCATCACGATGGCCGTTAAGGCGTGTATTCAACATCTCGCTCTGGATGAGGAAAGTTGTCGTGATACCCATACTGAATCTGCTTCTGCTTCTGCTTCTCAAACAGCTACAACCGCAATGGAATCTTCGTCTTTACTGATAGAAGATTAGCGGACGGCTAGCCCGTGGCCTTCAATATCATTATCACGGGAGCTAGTGGCGATCTTGGTAGCGCTCTCGCTCAATCTTATGCCCAGTCGGGCGTGTTGCTTGGGCTTCTCGGCAGGAATTCAGATAAACTTCAACAATTACAGCAAGCCTGTGAAGAGCAGGGGGCTAGTGTCGTTATTGCCTCTATTGATGTGACTGACCATGATAAATTGCAGTCATGGATTGCTGATTTCAACCAACAGCATCCAGTAGATTTACTTATTGCCAATGCTGGAATGACAAGCAGCACGGGTGCAAATGGTGAGCCTGAAGAATGGGATGTGATTAACCGTGTGATTGATACCAATCTTAAAGGTGTTTTAAGCAGCATCCAGCCACTCATCAAACCCATGCAACAACGTAAAAAAGGGCAAATTGCCATTGTCAGCTCGTTGGCAGCGTATCGAGGCTTGCCCATTACTCCTTCCTATTGCGCCAGTAAAGCGGGGATTAAATCCTATGGTGAAGCGCTTCGTGGCTTGCTTGCCAAAGATAATATTCAGGTTTCTGTTATTTGCCCAGGCTTTATTAAAACAGCGATGAGTGATGATTTTCCAGGTGCTAAGCCGTTTATGATGACGCCTGAGAAAGCCGCGAGAATAATTAAAAAAGGATTAGCGCGTAATACCGCCTGTATTTCCTTTCCCTTTCCTTTAAATCTTGGCACTTGGTTGCTATCTCTTTTACCCGCATTTCTTGCCGATTTTATTCTGGCTAGAATGACCTATGGTAGTGATAGATCATCATGATTCAGCTTTACCTTGTGTTATTAGTCACTGTATTGATAAGCCTGTTTGCAGAGCAGTTCGTTAAACCGCTTTCGCCACATCTTAAACGCCATTATTCCAGCTATATTATTCATATTGCACTGATCAGCGTGTTTTATCTGCTGATTGCGTTAATAGCCCAGAGAGCCATCTTTGCCAGCCTGTTTGTACTGATTACTCATGCCATATTTATAGTGGTTAGCAATGCCAAATATGCTGCGCTTAAAGAGCCGCTGGCGTTCTCGGATATTGTTATGTTTTCTCAAGCATTTAAATATCCTCGGCTGTATTTTCCATTTCTAGGCTGGCTGCCTATTATTGCTGCGCCGCTCGTTATCATTATCGCTATTGTATTAGTCATTCGATTTGAACCAGCCCTTGAGCTTGATAGGGTGGTAATGGTGGCTGGTATTATTATTGCGGCCTTTCTTATCTATACATTTAGTAGCAAGCAAACACCCACACTGGATATTGCACGCGATATTCAACAATATGGCTTTGTCTCTTCATTAATTATTTATCAGATTCAATCTCGACAGCCCGCACACCAACAAAACATCAAACAAACTTTATCGCAGTCATTTTGGGCAGATTCTAATACGGATATGGCAAAGCAGCAGGATATTATTGTCGTGCAAAGCGAATCATTTTTTGATGCTAGGCGCTTGCATGATGGCATTAATAAAGATGTACTCAAGCACTTTGATCAATGCTGTGCTGAGTCGCGTTTATATGGGCAGCTAAAGGTCGATGCCTGGGGTGCAAATACCATGCGTACCGAGTTTTCCTTTCTCAGTTCTCTAGGTTTTGAACAACTTGGGTTTTATCGCTTCTATCCTTACCATTATCTTATTGATAAACCCGTTGCAACACTCGCCAGCCATCTTCGTCAGCAAGGCTATTACACTGTTTGTATTCATCCTCACCATGCTGAGTTTTTTGGTCGGGCAGCGCTATTTCCACAACTTGGTTTTGATGAGTTTCTGGATATTGCAGACTTTGATAAGAATGAAACCTTTGGCCCTTATATTGCTGATAAAGCAGTCACCCAAAAAATACTGAATCTATTGCAAGAAAAGCAGAATAAGCCCTGTTTTATTTTTGCAATTACTATGGAAAATCATGGTCCGCTACATCTTGAGAAAAGCACTCAAGAAGATATTAAACACTATTACACTGGTAAACCACTTACAGCCGAAAATGATTTAACGGTGTATCTACGTCATCTTGCCAATGCTGATGCCATGATTCAGCAACTCACCCAGTCTTTAAAGCAGCGTAAAAGTGATAGTAATCAAGATGCCACTTTATGCTGGTACGGTGATCATATTCCCAGTTTGCCAGCGGCTTATGCTGAAGTAGGTTTTGTGGATAATAGAACGGATTATTTTATTTGGGAAACTAATGATGTCGTAGAGAAATATAACTCTTCAACACCACAGAAAATAATGATAGAGGACTTAGCACAATCATTATTTTGTCGCATTGATAGTATTCTTTAAGTTTGATCAGGTTGGTTTTGACCGATTTAGTAACGATTTAAACAGATGTTAAATGAAGATGCTTAGCTACTCATTAAAGCTTGATATGTTTCCTTGAAGAGTGAATCTAGTTAGAATGGCTTTATTCATAACAGAAGTTGCACATTAACCAATAAGAATAAAACATGATATCTCTACTACAAATTTATCGGGGCATAGCTGCACTTCTTGTCGTTTTTTACCATGCAAGGCTTACCATTAATGATGATTTTGGCGGTTATGCGCCGCTTGATATTTTTTATTTGGGTGAGGCAGGGGTGCAGTTTTTCTTTGTTTTAAGTGGCTTTATTATTTACTACATTCACAAGAAGGATTTGGGTATTGCTTCGCGGCTTGGCTCTTATCTCTCTAAACGACTGATTCGTGTTTATCCCATTTATATTCTTCTAACCCTTATGCTAGCGCCTATGTGGCTATTTGTTGCTGATTTTGGTTACCCTTATCATAAAGAAATCCCAGCGCTGATTAAGAGCTTTTTATTAATCCCACAAGACCATAAGCCGCATCTTGATGTTGCATGGACATTAACCCACGAAATTCTGTTTTATATCGTTTTCTCCTTTGCCATTATTAATAAGAAAATAGGCAAGGGTGTATTAGCGATTTGGTTTTTAGCCATTGCTACTGTTAATGCCTCGGGTATGGCACTTCCATTTCCCCTGAGTTTTTTGTTGTCGATTAATAATTTGCTTTTTGGAATGGGAATTCTTGCAGCCATGTTGGTTTCGGCTGAGAAAACACCGATTCGTTACGGGCTGGATTTGTTTATTGCAGGGAATATTGCTTTTGTGATTATTGCTACGCTTTCAGGTGCGAGCAATGAGCTATTACATGACCCATTTTATTATAAAGTGTTTGTGACGATGTTAGGGCTGGCAGCTTTCCTGATTATTATTCAGGCCAAAGATCCACGGCTAGAAGTATATTTTAAAGATAAGACTTTCTTACTGATGCTAGGTAACGCTTCATATTCTATCTACTTATTCCATTATCCTACGGTATCGGTATTGAGTAAGGTTGTTAAAGCTGCTGGTATGGAATCGTTACATCCACTGATTATTTTTATTTTCTTT
>JAUTBQ010160846.1:0-12729 GCA_032361185.1 Lepetodrilus ovalis | reverse complement strand
ATTTATGAAAAATGGCGTCTAGACGTCGATATAGCGTAATGCATATGGAGTGATAGACGTCTGGATTTCTGGACTAGAATCCAGCCTAACAGTCCGTTTACTTGGTTTCAATTTGTGTATCCGGTTTTACTTCGATATCCGCCTTCCAAGCTGGGCGTCAGTTACACTGCAAGACCGCACACGTAATATCACACATAGTGCTCCCTTTGGCTTTGCTTGCAAATTAGGCGTCTGTTGTTTACAGCGGCCAGCATAAACAACAGCACCATACAACGGCAAAATTACAAGCACAGTTTCAAATATCGTCTACCGGAAGTGCCACGCCGAATGCAACGGTGTCCGAGACATTCCCAACGTCAACCATTCGGAAACTGCAGATTTGAATCACGTTTCACCTTCTAGCCGTTGTCGGGCCGTTCCGTCAAGATGCAACTTTCCATATCTTTTATTGCATGTTTCTTTGGAGCGTTATGACATTTATATTCCAAGAACCATAAAAAATAAGACAACACATTAACTTTAGTTGTAACAGTTTACTTTCATAACTACCTGTTATGAAAATACAGATCTCTGAGAGTGACAGGATGATTCAAAGATGAATTGACATCATTGGTATAAATAATAATATTTCAATTTACCATTGTATCGTGGTATGTATACCAACTACAGTGGCAGATTCAAAGACTCGAGAGTGCACCCACGCCCCCAGTAATAACATTTATCATAATCATAACTAAATTATTTAACGACAAAAAATAATGAAACAAAAATCAAATCCAATTTGATCGTAATTTGATCCAATCTATATGTAAATAAAAAAGTAAAATGAAACTAATTTTATTTATTTCAGCACTCTCCCATTAAATTCAATATTTTATTTTTATACATGTATGTGGAGCTTTAGAAAAATATACATGTATATGAAAATATTAAAAACCAGTGGAACAGCATGCAGAAAATGTAGCTTGTTGCCCATGAAATGTGATTATGCCTTTACCAAGCAAACACAAATACTTTCGAAATCTCTCATCTGCCACTGCAGTATAGTAGCAAAATAATCAATAAAATTAATATCTAAACTTACATGTAGTGACGATATATATTTGTTCCTATATGTTCCTTTGCAACAATATATTGTGCAATAGTTAACAATTGTGAACTGATTTTCTACTAATCTAGACTAATTAATTTGTTAATTTTAACTTATTTGTCAAATATACTCAACAAAATAAATTCATCCCAGAAGATATTTTATGGGGAAGCTTTCTACCAAATTTTGGAGCTCGGCTTGAGGAATCTGGTGCCATTCTTCCAATATGTCTGCTGGTTCTGGAAGGGTACCTGGAGCCTGTAGATGTTTGGAAATTCTTTGGTTGTTCAAATAATCTAAAACCAACATTAAATGTCTAAAAAATCTACTGGCCCTTAATTAATTTTGTTGCGTATACCTTTTCGAGTACGATTTCATGCTCAAGTGGAAATTTACATATAGGGATTTGTGAATAAATGAGTTGAGCATGAAATGGTAAAGAAAGTTTCCTAATCTCTGGGTCTTGGAGCCTTTAGCATGAAGATGAGAGGTTAAATGAGATGAAATTGTGACATGTGATTTGTGAAATGAATGTGACCAAATTGTATGGGCAATTTGTTGTTTTTTACAAGACGAGGGCATATGACATTGATAGATGATTAGTTTTTCTACATTCATAATATTACTTCAATGTACATACCATATAATATACTGTATAATACAAATATCAACATAATATGTTGGCCTACAAAGTAAGATAGCTCACCAAATGCATCTCGGAAATGAAATATTATTGTATTGAATTTGATGCATTACTGGTAAATATACATTTGTACTATTACAATTATTACAATTATTTAATTTTTTTAATTATTATTATTATCATCATTATTATTATTATAGGCTGTTACTGCATCTAGTTTAACTATTTCCTAGCTTCTATGACATGCACAATGGTTAAAAAGATAGTGGGTTTTATTGTTTTCAAAACACACACTTTCCAACATGCAGTTCTAATTTTCATCCTTACATCCCCTAGTATGGTTCTAAATTTCTAATCTCGCACCACACAGCCATCCTAACCTTCTGCAATGAAAACTTTTCTAGAATTATAAGAACTAAAACATTAAATTTTATTGTTTTTAATTATTTTACCTATATTAAGAAATTACATATATGATGACAAATAATAAATAATAGAATGTTACTAGATAAATATAGTGACAAATAATTATCATTTCCTAACTAAAAGCAAATAATATGCTTAACCCTCTCCCTGCTGGATTAGGCAGACACGGGTCTTTAGTGCATCTCCGGTTGCCTCCAGCATGGAGAGGGTTAATGTGACCAAACTTTGAATACAGTGTCGCTGCAAGTGACCACTCTGTTCTGCAGCAATCAAAATTAGCACTAGTCGCTATGCTGGGCCATTTCGCCCTATGCTAAAAGTATCCTAAGGACAAGCAGAACTAAGTTTTCAAGTAACTTTCGATCGCCAAAGATCCCCAACGGCCAAAGATTGTTTGCTTCATAGGCAATCATGTGGGTACTGTAGTGATTACATATATATAATAACACAAAGATTTTTATTCATGTAACCGATCAAAGCATGGGCTATCAACTTTTATAGATCTCTACCTGTCCCTGTAGAAGCTACAGTCAATTCTGTAAATTTCTCACATACTTTCCCACCATTCCATTTGGAATCTGTCTTGCCGAGACAGGCAGCCATTTTGAATAACAAACTTATTACATGGATATTTGTAAATTAGTGTGTATCCAATAGAATTGGTACAAAGTGTTCAAATCAAGATAATGTGGTCTATATACAATGACTTCAGTTTAGTTTTTAATTTACATAATACACGTTTTTACTAATATCAATTCTTAATTTCATTGAAAAAGTACCCACTGTGACCAAAACCAAATAAATGTAACTGCGAACAATTCATTGTACAACCTTTAGTCAAGTGTGAGCAAAACTAATGACTTTTTTACTTTAATTCTTTTTCTACTAATTTAATCATGTAGATGTATTACTATTGCACAACTAACATAGATAGATGTTAAAATCCAGAAACAAACGGCTTGGAACATTTACTGGCCTTGCATTGTATGAGATTCCCTAAAGATAACAATGCCAAATGTCAACTATAGCAGTAGGACCAAGCATAATGATAAGAGATAGTAACAGCAAATGTGTGAATGTAATTACACACATCAGATAAACGTGAACCTCTTATCAAAACTGGAAGCATGTAGATTATCACTGGTAATATCACAAGAAACATTTGCACACACATCATTCAGGGATGTATTCCCCAAATTTCTTTTTCAATTTATGCTTTTTTTTAGACCCTCCCAATGCACATGTCATCATGACAAACAGAACATCACCTTTTCATTATTATTATTTTCATCGATTCAGTTTTGGGGTAGCCTTTATAAATAATTAATTCTTTGCATTACGTAAATCGTTAAAGAATACTAGCAGATTCAGCTTGTGCATAAAATGTTCCATTCTTCCACTCTACACTGAAATAAATATACAATAAATATTAAATACTGTACAAGAACAACAACAAAAATGGAACGAGTGATTTTTGTCATGATATTTTGTTCACAACGCAAATGCACGCGTCTCTTCGTCTGGAAAGTGAGTTTAAAAAAAAGATTGAATTTGATGCAGCATTAACCCTTTCTACTTCCAACACTTGATCACCGAGTGTTCGCAATTGTGGAAAACATGGCAAAGCTGCTTCTGACACTTTGTCCTAACGATATTGTCCTCTATCCTTCGAAGTCCTTCAGTTCAGTCGTTGCCAGGTCATCCTCATTTGACCCTTGAGATCTATCTTCCTCCACGGCCCGGCTTACTCTTGAGCCCAGCTTTCCCTTTCGGAGCTGGTAGTTTGGATTGCGCCCCAGCTGAGAAAAAAAGAAGAGGCATTTTAATTTCTGTAACGAGCCAATGCAACAAAAGAATATCTACACTACAGTCAAAATTCAAGAGAACGATATTGCTATTTATATGCATACAGTGGACCCCTATATATCCGGACTTCGGATATCCGGTTCCCTCGCTATCTGCACGGTTTTTACTGGGAACCATATATCAGTCTTCCTATGTAAAATTCAGTTATTCGCACGATTTTACCAGGAACATAACCGTCTGGATAAACGGGGGTCGACTGTATTACCATCAACAGGTTTATTGCAACAGTCAATGCTAAGGATGTTTCTGGTTTCCTCCTGCCTTAAACAACTGACAAGCCGTGATAATAGTGAAAGGATCTTCAAAGGAGCTCTAAATCCTAAGGAAAACAAAAAGGATCAACACCTTTATCTGATAGTTTTGAAGCTAGATACCAGTTTGATGCTATGAAAGAATCTCAAAAGCAGCTCCCAATCCCAAGTAAAATTTATAAAATTAAGTGAGTGATTATGGAGTTTAACGTCGCTGCGGGAATCTTTCACCCATTTGCGACGATATAAAATTAAGAAACAAAGATCCACACCAATCTGATCATTTTTAAGTTAAATAATTGAGGCTATGAAACAATCTTGAAAGCGGCTCTAAATCTCAATTAAAAATTTTATTTTTAAAAAAACAACAACCAAACAACACCATCTATTTGATCATTTTGTGCATACTTATGATAACTGGGTTGTTTATTCAGTGTAGCTAAGCCCCCGCTCCACATAACCATCTTAACACCATCTTAACGCAACGTCATAACTCCAGCTAATCGTACGAGTGTTTCTGTGGAATGAGCGACACAAGCCCCAATTGCCTGTTCAAAAGCCCTTTACAACACGAGATAAATACGATCTCTCTGTGGACCGGGTACACAAGCCCCAATATTGCCTGTGCTAGTGGCGTATGTAAAGCAGCACTGAGTCTGTGTCTTAGAGGATGTGATCGAGCGTACCGGGCGGTTTGTTCATTGCGAGTAGCCGGCGTGGATTCTGTTTGCAGCCGTTGTGTTCCATTAGATGCCCCTTCCAGCTGTCCTCCCCAGCAATTAGGTTTTGGTGACACAGCGGACAGTGGTCAGCGTTGCCCTTAGACGCTGCAATGCAAAAATATGGCACTGCAGTGGCGGCAACAAACAGTGGGCCCACGATAATCCAGCCTTCAATAATCCGGCATCTGGTCGACCTTCTACAAAGACGAGTTCAACTGTTGTCTATAAATCTACTTACGATTGCAAGATTTCTCGGAGACATGCTGATCATATTCAGATTTCAATATTGCCTCTGAACAGCGTGGGCATTTGGAGAAATTGTCCTTAGCTTCGCATTCCGTCAGAAGATGATCAGTCAAGCTGGCTATCTCCACAACCTGAACCAAAAAATTAAAAATGCAAAAAGTTTACCCGAAAAAAACATGTTGTCCAAATGGTATTAATATATCAGTGGATATGTTGAATGTTGTAGATGAGAGTTTAAGTGAAATGCAATTTCCCACAAGTTTCAGTGATCTTGTGTAAATGTTGTCGAGGTGATAGTCTGGAACAGGTAAATGGTAACTTAGCAACATAGCAAGTTGTCATTTCCAAATAGCTGCCGCAAGCTACATGGTGGGCGATTCTAGAAGTCATGATGTTGTATGATGACAACGAGAAGGTGTGATCAGCAAGTAGGTAGAGCAATACATTTTCAGACAAAATCTGATTGGACCGAGTGCCGACAAAAGAGTTTTGATCTCGCCTTGCCACAAGTATCAGGGCTTTGATGGCAAGGGACCATCACGAGAAGACGAGTCAGATCACGTGGCCTAGGCAAGATGGATGACAGATGGAACTTCAGTGAACCACGCTGGATGATTGACATGGGTTACGGACAGATTGACCCGCTCACTGACCTGTTTACAATTGGCACACCTCTTCAACATGGGGCACTGACCTGTTTACAATTGGCACACCTCTTCAACATGGGGCAGTTCTTCCAGTAGTGGAGGTCCAGTCCCTCATCATTAAACGATTCGTTTTGCTCCCCACAGAAAATACAGACTCTGAAACAAAATTTAAAAACTTACACTCACTATGGCTGGTTGACTGAATCGATGTTTAGAGCCACTTTCAAAGACTATTTCACTAATATGTCCGTGACTTACAAAGATGACAATGGGACGTCACACGGCTCTACATGAACTTTTGTGGCAACTGTTCCTGTATCATATAGTACACTGCACCTGACGCGTCACAGCTCATGCCACGTGAGAATAATAGGGGCAAACATCGCAGCTCACCCATTCATTTCTATAAAATTATCTGCCTACCATGTGCAAGCAACAAGGTAAACATTGTTGTTTGTCGTTATAATTTGTAGACATGGTGCAGAGTACTATTGGGCATGAAACTACTTGCTTTAAAGGCTTGTTAACTGTCCCTGGCAGGCGGACGATCCTTACTGTCGAGCCCTGTATCAAATGTCACACTAATTATACTAGCATGCCGTTTCAGGGTTTAACTTACTTGTCCATGTTGGCTACAGACGTGTCATCATCTTCAGGAGGCTTGGCCACAGTCGGCCTTGACCTTGGCTTGTTCTTCTGCTGGAAGTCCAGGCAAATAATTGATCAAGTCAATGGACAAAAGTATTTATTTATTTTATTGATTTTTTGTTACATGTATTTAGTTATTTACCATGACTATTTATTTATTAATATTTAGTTATGTATGATTAATTCATTTATTAATTATTTATCTTCTAAAATTAATTAATTAATTAATGTATTTATTTTATTTTATTAAGATGACTGTAAATCATAAAATGTTAGTGTCATTAAACTTTAGCGACTGATGGATTATCAACCTGTTAGTGTCATAAAATGTTAACGAGCTGGTCCATGTTTAGAAATAATTTTAGTGATTTCTTCATGTAAGTTGATCTTAATTTTCCAAATTGTGTAACACTGATGGTAACAAAAGTATCAACAATAAACTAATCACATGTGTATGCACAGTAAATACTCACAAAAAAAATTAATTCATTGCACACGTACATCTAAGGAATACTCTTTAAAAAATATTAGCGTATGAAATGATAACGTCTAAGATCAACTCGTTAAATTCGTTGAACTTGTATTCTCGCTACCATTTTATGATTTACAGTATTTGGATTATTATTTTTATATATTATTTTCTATTTACCCCAGTATGTATTGACATTATTTATTTATTTATAGCTAACATCACTGCAGTAATCTTTCACTCATCTGTGACAATAATAAATCACTAACTGAAATTAGATTTGATCTAATAAGAATTCTATTCATCAAGCTCTATATACCTATCTCATATAATATTCTTGTGCGTTCTCGTAAAACTTGGTGCACATATTGTGTCCATACAGTCGACCAACGTTTATCCGGACAGTTGCGTTCCCGGTAAAAATCATGCAAATAACTGAATTTCCGGATGTCATTTTACATAGGAAAACTGATATACGGTGCCCAGTAAAAAAAAAAATGTGTGGATAGCGAGGGAACTGGATATCCGAAGTATGATTAAACAGGGGTCCACTGTATTTACCTTTGATGGTTGTGTCTTCCTACTCCCTTTAACCAGATCCTTGTCCATGGGCTGCAATATTCAATAGCATCTTTCAGTGGTGTGTTCAGGCTATGCTATAAGCTACCAGCATGATTTCCAGGGAGTACAGGTTTTTCAAAACTGAAATTTCTTTTACGACCCAAGACTGAAGGTGTGAGAAATTTCAACTTGTAAAAACCTGTATGCTCCTGAAATCACGCCGGTAACAAATTTATCCAAAATCTTAAGATATCTACAAATGCCAATTTTGGAATATTCATGCTGGAATATCTTTCTAATGTGCAAGACAAAGGTGGTAACAGTGACATCACAGTTATTTATGTCAATTATGTGGTCACAACGTTTTCCTATGCACCTTGCAACCAATCAAATTGATAGTTTTTCCTTTCAATACATGTAGTTACATAGTGGTACAATTGATCCATAACACTGTAATCCCATAGTGAGTGATTGAATATGGAGTTTAACGTTGCTGCGGGAATCTTTCACCCATTTGTGGCAAGTAATCCCATCGCAAAAGTAGCACTACATTGTACTGCATAGTACACGTACTATGTATAGTGCTACTTTTACTATGGGATTGGACCGTATGGTGTTTTGTAACTATATGCATGTCAGCTGCTATTGTTATCAAGTTAAAAAACACTCAACAATCAGTCATCTTACAAATACTAAAACAACATAAGACCATATTGGAAGAAAATGTACTGTCCAAACATGTTCTTAAAAATTACTATTGACCCCCAACTGTATAACATGTTAATATTGTTCTGGTTGAAAATGCATTATTTTCAGTGATTAATTAAACTGTATTAAGACGGTGTGAATTAATAGGATGTTTACGGTAATCCAGTGCGAGGAGTTTATGTTGGTGAACACCTGTTGACTTTTATTATGACAAAAATATCACTGAAGTTGAGATAATTCCTGTAGGATTTGGATGAGAATGTTTTCAAACATCTCTGGGAATTAGACTTGTATCTTTTGCAATGCAATGTGTTCAAAATTGTGTAAAAAATGGTGACAAAAACTAAAAGATTACCGGCATATCAAAACTACAAATTTGACTTGAAATCTTGGTCTTTAGTGAATGGAAATCATGAAAGTGAGTTGCAACAAATATTCAACTATCAGTACCCGTAGTTATGGTAAGACTGAAATTAATGGCAAAATGAGATAAAAAGAAAAATTACAATTTTATTTTTATTTTTACATAAAAACAAAACGTGAGCCATGACGTGACAATGACAATGGTGCATGGTTTTAAAGGCATACTATCACAGATATGTATGGTAATTTTGGACTAGTTCTTAACTACAACTGCAAAGTATATTCACTTGACATACCAAAAATCATGTATGTACTTCCAAAAACCTTTCCACTACTGCATGGTAGACAAAATACCACTGCACCCCCACGATAATCTGTAGGCCCTTACTTTTGTTTTCCTCATTATATGCATAAAAAGGGGTATAACTTGACTACGCTTTCCTGGAATCCAAAGTGGTAGGACTCGATTTCTTTGAAATTCCTTCACAAATCAACATAACAGGGGTGTGCTTCAAAGACAAGATAATTAATAGTCTGTCGCAATAATTCATACAAAATACGAAATTTATGACAAATATCAAGTGTTGGGGAATAAGTACATCAGTAAATAACTTTTGGGTGGACAAATCAAGCGTAAGTAGTCTCAGATAGAAATTCATTTGTCCGTTATATAGGTGAACCAGCCGTGATAGTATGCCTTTAATGTGTTTTCCCATACGGTATTAATTTAGTGATTGTGAGACAACTCTGCAATAATGGTTACAGTACCACACAAGAACCAATAATACAAACTGCAAAATACAATTTAACAAACAAAAAAGGCCTACTAACATTGAGAATGAGAATAAGCTAGTGAGCAAGTGAATGGGTCAGAATTAGTGAGCAAGTGAATGGGTCAGAATTAGTGAGCGATTTATTTGTTGTTTTAAGTCACAGCAGGAAGGGGGGACAGTGTTCGAAATGACCGCTGGTCCGGAGGCCACAGGCCAGTGAGTTTCACTTTGGGCCAGCAGTTTTGTAAACTCGAGGGTCCGTCGGGCCAGCAAAATTTTAAGTGATAATGACATTCAGTTGGCTTCTGGGCCAGCTGATTTTGAACAGGCAGCTGATTTTGAACAGGATCAGTAGAAATTAAAAGTTACTGGCCCGGTTGGCCAGTGGCCATAACACTAAAGTTTCTAACACTGACTATAACAAACATATCATTTACAGCAGGATAAAGTAAATTTGGGAAAAATAGCCTACTGAATAGCTTGCTGACATGAACTCACATGGGTACAGTCACACTTAACCACCTGTGTATCATTTCACGAAGCTCTTCTATCTGATTGATTGAATTAATGCTTTACGTCGCACAGGGAATATCTCGCCCATAGGCGATGACCTTGTCTATTTACTACGAGACCATAGCGCTCTTGATACCTTGGACAGAGATTTGGCACTCACAAGAGCACTACGGTCTTATAGCGAATACAAGAGCTTTGTGATATGATACCCAGATGGGCATGGCGGGCATGGTTACCTGTGAGCATGGTTTGCGGAGGTTGACACAGAGTCCATCTGCGTCGCCGCTGTAGTGATCAACAAGCTCTGACAGACTGCGGAATGTGACACGGCGTGCAATGAAGAAGCCACCTTCGTCCAGCTGCCTGATCCGGTAGTGTTTGACTGTGTCGCCATCTCGCACTGAAACATAACAATAACGTTATCCTGTGCAATAGCACTGAAAGAACACAATATCACCAGCCCTGACTCTGACATACCATGTTCATGCCTCATACAATGCCATGCTGGTGTTTTAATGCTCTGATAAAATAACTTCAATACCAGTCCAGACACAACACAGCGGTTCTAATTTTGAGCCACCATATTCCACAGACTAGGTGGCATCTAGTCTCTTGTGGCATCATTAATAAGCTGTCACTCTAGAGCTATGTTGATGCAAAACAAGACCACTTACATTCCCCTGCAGCCCCAACAAAAACATTCATGTTGACACATTCCTCTGCAAGAACGTCATTGTTGACATGTTCCCCTACAGCAGAGTGTATGTTGACATGTTCCCCTAAAGCGGGAGTGTATCAGAATATGTTTCCCTGCAGGAGAGTGTATGTTGACACGTTCCCCTGCAGCAGAGTGTATGTTGACATGTTCCCCTAAAGCGGGAGTGTATCAGGATATGTTTCCCTGCAGGAGAGTGTATGTTGACATGTTTCCCTGCAGGAGTGAAAGAGAACATGTTCCCTTGCAGGAGAGTGTATTTAGGACATGTTCCCCTGTAGGAGTGTATTTAGGAAATGTTCCCCTGCAGGAGTGTAAGAGAACATGTTCCCCTGCAGGAATGTACGATGGGTTGAAAACATCTGTAGGTCTGCTTACCACTGCTTACTAGGTGTTAGACGAACATTGAAAGGAATAAGTGTTGCACACTGATGAGTCAAACCTCAACGGCAACAACCAGTTCTACATGTTAAATTAGCATGTTTTTTTCTCACCCTTTTTCACCAAGGTAACTGAGGATCTATTATTCTATTCTAATTTCTAGCACAGAAGCAGGCTAGCTCAGTCACAACATTATCGATTTCTGTATCTGGGAAGCAGCAGGGCCCAGCAGTTGAATATTGATTATATTCCAGCCCTAGCTCAGCTGGCCTGCTGCACTCAGGACATGTTGCACAGTGCACTAGACAATACTCTAAGCAGGCTTATGTCAGTCTGTGTGAACCTGGGTGACATGGACTGGGTCCATTGGTTCTGTAGACTGCAATGATCAGCTCATCAGCTGATGTATGTTACACATACACTATTAAAACACCCATGACATTGATATTCCATTAATATTGAATTAGTGCTTTACTGTTGCAGTGGGAATATTTCACCCATAGGCAACATTTTCATTGATAAAAGAATGTCACATGTGGCATGTGAAGTAAAAGATGATATGTCCCATAGATTAACATCACATGGATTCTTAACCCTCTCCCTGCTGCAGGCAATTGGAGATGCCCTAAATGGCAGTGAATGTGCATAACCCAGTAGGGAGAGAGTTAAATAAACACTGACAAAAGTACACTTTTAGGTTTATAGATAAAACTATTCTTTTCTAAGCCTTGGTGTTTGCGTGTAAAAAAACTTGGGCTTTGGCTTTAGCATTAAGATGGGAGAACTCATTAGAAAACTTTAGCACTGTATTGTTGCTTGACGCTCAAACAACAATACCCAAATACCTATACACCATGTCAGGGCTCAACCATGTACACTGATAAAGTAATCTGCTTGCCCTCTGTGTTAATGCAGGAGAAATCGAGCTTCATCAAAATAAGTGTTGTGAGGAACAAAAATCAATAACTTGCAAAGTAGGACTGTCACGATTCACAGATATACCGATGAAGCTCCATTTCTCTTCTAACATCGTGACATATGAATCACTCTTTGTGAATTGATTAATAATTCTATTGTAGATTGATTAAAAAAATACATGTTGTCATCCATGTGAACCCAGCGAACTATTAAATCCATATAGTGAACCCCATTAATCTGTATGCACAGTCCTGCCTCCTATTTCTATTAATGCCTATTATGCTTTATTCACCAAGTGTTATTTTTCTTATTGTACACCTCCTATGATATCATCCTATTGTTTTCTACTACATACATTAGGGTCTTACTGAGAAGGATCAGGTCTTCCTGAACATCGCACAATGACCTGTCTAATCACGCGTTTTTAATACTACTCAGTCGAAATATACTACATCATGTACCATCATGATAAAATATCTAGACATCAGTCCAGGACTCCAGGTCGACCTCTAAACTTCCAATTTAGAATCACGAGCAAAACATGCTACCGAATGCACTATGCAGTCCTCGAAGAAATAAGTCTTAAATTCATCTAGTCTACTGTGCTTCAGAAGGTAATAGTCTACCAATTAATGGAATGTGTCGCCACAGCAGTCGAACACAAATAAGATGGCGCTCCAAGAAAGTGGATTTGCAAGACAGATAATAGTTAAAATTTTGGAAGCACTTCATATTCTGTGGATAATATGTCTGGTATTCAAAAAACATACCACGTTTATATTTGCATAA
>JAUTBQ010160835.1:0-12731 GCA_032361185.1 Lepetodrilus ovalis | reverse complement strand
GAAACTGTAGTACATTCTGTGTACGTTCTGCAATAATTGACTTGCCATCATTACTATCACTACACACATTATAAAAAATAACAATAATAATAATAACAATAATAATAACAATAACCATAACTATATTAATAATAATAATAATAATAATAATAATAACAATAACTATATTAATAATAATAATAATAATAATAATAATAATAATAATTTAATAACAACAACATACACTAAGTCTTGTTTAGCGCCTAATGCTAGTGTAAAATTGCTCATAAAGTGCTTTGAGTTTCGTAACCATTGTCACTATGTTGAAAGCAGCGTTGAACAGTATATAACAGTTTTCTACTATAACTAAAACATGTTTAAAGTAAAAGAATGCGTACACGTTCCGCTCAAAATGAAGAAGGCACGATGAAGGAATTCGAATGGTCCGCTGGATTCCAGACCCGCCTCGCAGATTCCGCTAATAAGTGAGAATCTCGGTTCCTGCTCTTCTACTTCCGGCCAAACAACGGTGCTGTCGTAGAAGACCTTCTCTGGCGGCGGCGGGGTCTGCTGAAACGGAAGTGGGCGTAGTTATTCGTAGACAGCGTAAACAAGGACACTATGGTATCAGACAGTTAAACAAACTTGAAAACCATTTTGAGTTGTTTGATCAGAACGTCTTTCCATAGATACCGTGTTAGAATGTTAACGCTTTCCATACCGGAGATGCTCTTAAGAACAGTGCCTGGGCTTATCCCAGCTAGAGGATGGTTAATTACCAGCACTTATGGTTTATGACAGAAGCCAAATTGTCTCGTATCACGTTTGATCCAAATGGTTTCAACACCATTACAGGAGTCATACGAGATATAACATTTTGCTAACTGCATACATGTTTTATGAATATTATTTATGCAGTTCGCATCATTACCGAAGCCAAATGGGTGCGGATTTGAACTTTTATGATTTAAATTGTCCGTGGTGATATTGATCGTATAACGTGTAATGTCAAAGGGAATGCTTCTTCCGGTGACTAAGCAACCTGCATACGGATTTACTGACGCTGAAGAAATAATGCTTCAAAGGGGTTGCCATAATTTCCAATTTGGTGACATGGCTGGCTGCTGAGAATGATGACACCAAAGAGATGACACACATGGACAATATTTTAATTTCATGTATAAACCTAAATGTAAGCTTAGTGGGATTGCACAGATAATACATTCACCCATTTCAAAATAGGAAACATTAATACCTTCCTTATTAACAAATTGTAATCCTAACTGGGCATTAGGTTGAAGTTGTTGCGCAAAAGGAGGTCTATTCTGGAAACGTCCTTACCATCTTCGTAGCCTAAAAACGTTCGAGCCCTACTATGTGAACACTTACAAGCATACAATCACAGTTGGCTGACGTAGATAATTGTCAAACCAATTTCTGTCTGTGACTATTTACGTTTGATTTGTCCACCCAAAGGTTGTTATTTACTGATGTACTTGTTCCCCAACAATTGATAGTTATAATAAATTTAATATTATATATGAATAAGTGTGACGAACTAATACTAATCGTGTCTTTGATGCATCAACTGATCTTATAGGAAATCGACCGAACATTTTGCGTGATCTACCTTTGCATTACTATAATGAAGCAAATGAACATTCAGGATTCCGACCGCTAGTTTGTACTTTCGATAATCTATCTTGCGGTTGTACATTATATGTTCCGTCCACCACACAGTACAGCGGTGGACAGGTTTTTGGAAGTACAAACATGATTTTATGTATGTCAAGTGAATGTACTTTGCAGTTGTTCCTACGAACTAGTCCAAAACAACAATAAATATCTGTGAGTGTATGCCTTTAAGATTGTCGTAAGGTCGTAAGAACGTTTCGACTATAAGTCTTGTGGCGGTATCCCATAAACAGCTTAGTTTATAAAAGTGACTTAAGTCAGCAAAACCCTAACTTTGCGATGCATTTTGACTAGTTTTTCTATATTGGATTAGTCTGCAGTTTTAGATATAGATTCGATACCGCCCCTGGTGTTTTGCCAAATAAAATCCTATGACCTAGGAAAATACCTAGTCACATTTAAGCTTCTACTTGAAACGAACCGACTATATTTCTTTCGTACTTTAACCCTAAGGATCGTCAATATACAGACAGAAAACACAGCTCAATTAGGATCCAGCTATATCTAAGGCCAAGGCACATCAGCCTCTTCCTATAATGATGCTGCATTCTGTGACTATCATTCTGCTTGAAGGCATCTGAAACAAGAGCCGAATATCGAGGCTTCATGCACCGATACAACCTTTCCTTTTGCAGGAACCGAACATGGAAATCCCTTTTTAGGTTCTGTGTTCTAGGGTTTCCTTGCAAGGAAATCAACATCAACCGATTCTATCCCCTAGCGGAGATTAATTCGCCTCTGTTCTAGCTGGTCACTGCTCCCACTTCCGGCGCATTACGAACATTGCGTATTGATCCGCGGACCATTGGCAATAGTCAGATAAAATGTAAACCCATTCAATACCAGAATAGCGCATTGTGAGACTAAACACCAAACACTATTACAACCATTCTGTCAAAAGGTCAAATTATCGGAACATCAATCGAGGATCATACCAAACTGTTTATCCGATATAGAAAATTACGAGTGACAACGTTATATTCATGAACCTTAACATGCTGCAGCATACAACGATAATATTTCAAATAACATAAACATATGCACTATTGTTTATGCAACACCTAAAGCCAATATTACGATCACAACCCCGTTGCACAGAACAGTTGTAGCTGCAATTGATTTCATGCCAAATTTTATGGACCCGCTACAAATTCAGTAAGTCTTGTTGCAAGAATCACTTTTATCACTAACAACATGTTTAGCTAACCATATTCTCGAGTACTGCAGTGATCAAAGTCGTTCATACAATGGGCCTACCCTTGTAGCGGTTTCCTAACATTTGATTTACAATCAATTCTAGCCACAACTGATCTGAGCAACAGGACGCAGGTGCATTGAAATCAATAAGGTAGAAAAATATCGTGTTATGCAAGCTTTTAAGACACCAATAGCAAAACGCAATCATAAAGAGTGTTTGCATAAAAGAGGTCTAAAAGAAATGCTATTCCATAGGTAAACATGTTTCAATGACCTCTGGTAATAAGTCTGCTCGGATGAAAGTCTCTATCGTTCGTCTAAGGTTTCATCTCATGAAAGAATTGTCCTTCTGAATGGAGACGTATAGAAACATTTACTAGCATCATTTAAGTATATTGCATTTGCGTGGTTATTCTATTCGCGTTGGTCGCCGTATACGAACTGCGTTCGAAGATATATATTCTTTAATTCCTTTATGTATTTGGAGGCAATTTAAACTTCGAGGGGAATACTTTTGAAGCTGCTGTTTAATCGATAATGTGACAATAATATCCCATTAACTGGTAATGGTTGTACACTCATGCATGTTCATGTGGCAACATTATATTTGTGGAATATTACAAAATGGAAATAAAGCATATTAATAACACCATAATAGATATAGCTGGTCGACCATCAGTAGCGCTACGAAGGGTCGTAAGACATTAGATACATGTATGCGCACAGTGATTATTATAGACAGTGAGCGATAAATGAGAGATGAGAGAGATGGGATATAGAAAATAGAAAAAGCGATAGAAATGTGGGGAGAGAGTAAGAGGGTGAAGGAGTGAGCGAGAGTGAGAGAGTGCGCCAGCGAGCGAGAAAGAGAGAGAGAGAGAGAGAGAGAGACTGAGACACAGAGAGAGAGAGAGAGAGAGAGAGAGAGAGAGAGAGAGAGAGAGAGAGAGAGAGAGAGAGAGAGAGAGAGAGAGAGACGGAGACAGAGAGAGAGAGAGAGAGAGAGAGAGAGAGAGATGGAGAGATGGAGACAGACGGACATACAGAGGAACAGAAACACTAAGCGTGAGAGATGAGTAGAGAAACGGAGAAAGCTGTATACAGTAACAATACATGCACATTAAGGAGAAGAGAGGGAGAGAGAAAGAAAAATAAAAGGGAGAAATAAAAAAGGAGATGTATACGAAGTTAGTAGTAGCTGGGTCTCTTCACCATTGGATGAAGTGTATTTCGAATAGGAACACGTAGTCAGTTTGGCACAGAGCTAATTGTGCTAATAGCCTCACGCGGAGCTAAATCAGTCCGATGGTCTCGTGCGAACAAATCAACATGGCTACCCAGCACTCTTCATTTCATCTGATTTGTGCTGCATTTGAGCTACACGACGCCCAATGTCGTGACGCAGACTTCACTTTCTCCTGGCCGGATAAGTGGACTAGACACTCGGTCCATTAATAGAATTCACGGGTTCGATTCTGCGGAATTAACAGCTATAAGAATCAATTCCTACTCGCTTACCTATCTATACCAGTAGCAAATACTAAACAGACTCATAGCTATCTTGCAATGTGTGATGACACAATTGTGACATATACGTATACCAATCATAATTAATACCTTAAATATAATACTAAAGTTAGATTATAGATTATTGTGGGATATATCCGTCAAAAGGAAGTCCGTAGATAGAACGGTTATTATGGGCAATGCTTGTCCTCATCTGGTTGTTATTGCCCAGCATAACCACAAATTCAGCTCAGTGCACACACAGCAAGCCAATTGAAATCTTCGCATCTGAATGATTGAAATATTGACCCACATCCAGGTCTGAAAAGAATAAGCCTTGACAGGTTCCATATTGATTGCTATATTTATAACACAATTTATATCATTAGTAAGATATGGATGTTATCTCCAGACGTCAAATTGATTTTTCTTTCCTTGCTACTATATCTATATGTCATCCGTTTTAGGAATGATGCTAACTTACAGAATTAATATAAATGATGATGAATTGCAATAAAGAAAGTGAAATGTTATAAACACACACACGCGGCCGATGTATCGTGTACCATCTTCACGATCAGGTATTGCTATACTCGGAGGTAAATGAACAAAAACTAGCATAGCAATGCATTTAAAATATTTAGTACAGCCAACAAAAACCCACGAATTAAGAGGGGATACCACAGTGTACATGTTATTCTTACGAATTTAGTTATCATGATTATGATATTTTCAAAAGAAATACTAATTAAACATTTCTCTTCTGGGAAAATAGCCCCTGAAGGCCGAATAAAGGTATGCAGTTACACCTGTTCTGCGCATACAAGGTTGTTGTGAACCCTGTGGCTGCCTGGCCAGTGATTGGTTACAACTGTTAATTTGACAAGATATACATCTAGCACTTCAAATACACTTTTATTGTCAGGAGTGCTAATTTGTTACATTTTTTAAGGCTCCGAGTCGAATGACCACTCGACCAATATTAACTGGGTATATTCAGTCCATATATACGGTGGTCTCACATCACTTCCTGTCAACGGAAGCGAAAGCAATGCAACACATGAATTTCTGTCAAAAGTTTGGTTACTGGGAAAGTTAACTTTGCGATAATGTATGTTTGCTGGTATTTAAATCACTCGTTCACTATGCCTAATTATTTTAACACTGTCGCATATGGAATTTCTGGTGGTTGTACGTAACCTATATCACAGTAGGGTTCGTTCCACTGAGTAATAGTAGCTCTACGAAAAGTCGTAACTGCTATAAGTTAACATGGAGTTACGACTATTGTTACGCTACGATAGTTCTGTGGAACGGGCGCCAAACCACGTCAAAATGCATTTACAATGTTAACTCATACCAACAGGAATTTGGCATCAATAGCAATTTATTCATAGTAGAATTCTTATTTAAAAAAACAAAAACCTGTTTTACAGGCACACAATCACATATTTTGATAACCGCGAAAAACTATGTTTGAGTAATAAATGCTAACTACATTCATTTATGATACTTATCTTTAATTTAATACCACGTCAATACACATTGCAGGGTATTTGCTCTAGCAACTATACATTCAAAAGAACAGATAATTAGAGCTACGTTCCTTTAATTCATAAGATATGTAATCTTGAACATTTTGACAAGACCTATAAGCGGCCATTCACACTTGATTGGCAACTATCGAGTGTTGTGGAATAAGTACATCAGTAAATACGAACTTTTAGATGGACATATCAAACTTAAGTAGTCTCAGATGGAAATGCATTTATCCATTATATAGGTCAACCAACGGTTATTGCATGCTTGTACATATTATGGATACTGATAACTAGGTTCATAAGAACGCCATGTATAATATGTAATGCCTCTTTTATCTGAGCAGGGATAGTGGCATTATAAATGCATTTCTACTATATCGATATAGTGTGGTGCTCGTTATCACTGATCATGCGACGTCAGTAAGCCACCCATACCAAGGATGCATGTCCAATCGTAAGCTGAAATCGTGTTACATTATAGTTGCTACAGGATCAACGCTTGTACTGCATCACCTAAACATATTCGATATCTAATACACATATTATTCATCAGGAAACCTCTTAATAGTTCAGCTGCTCTAACGATTAGATCCGCCTTTCAAATGCAAACGTATAACCCGTACAATCTCATCACACAATGCCAAACCAGAGCTAGCGCGACGAAGGAAAAGGATTATACAATGCATTTTCCTTGACAGGTCGTGAGATTTCACAAAGCCATACGACACTAAGACCTTCATTATAATGATAACGTATTAGTCCGGTGTTGTATACAGTATACATTTATTTTTACAGAATAATGATCGATTGTCGATGTAATGTCACAGATCGATTGGCTGTAGGAATTCTCTAGATTTAGACACAAGCGATGTCTTCTTACAGACTGCGATTCGTTACTTCTAATTGCAGGGGCTATAGTTGTTATAACATGTATACATCACCAACTCGATACGCTATTGTATGCTCACACAACAGGTGAAGACATACGTTCGATTAATTGGTAAGAGTTGAAAATGTCAACGCATTTGGATTACCAATAGGCACTTAGAAGCTTTGCTGATATACTGTACTTACACTTGGATAAAATGCAAGTTACCTGTCAAATGATTTCTCAAATCTTCGCCAATGGAAATCTATATAACTATATATTGTCATCTCTGCGACTAATTCCGGAAGTAGTCGCGCGAGATTGTCACGTACAGTAGCTATGAAAATGGCAAACGTGTTCTGGTTATCGACCGAGATCAACAGTAGAAACATATTATTACGCAATCCTCAGACAGATACGTGGTATTAATAGTCAATTTGTCTATGACACCGGCTAAAACACAATCCATGAATATCTCAAGGGCTATCTAAAGAATTATCTCAAGGATTATCTCAAGGAATATCTCAAGGAGTATCTAAAGGACAATCTAAAGGAATATCTCAAGGAATATCTCAAGGAATATGTGGACAATAGGTAACAGGATATGTTCTCGGTCGTAATTCATATTGCTCCAGGGGGATCTACATTAAGCCTCCGTCACATCCACATGCGTCTTTAGGCATAAACTTCACGTCCCTAACGAGCACTTTCGAGAAATCGGGATGATAAAGTGGCAAACTTATCTTGTTAAACTGAAGAATTAATTTTTTTATAGAATGAAAAAAAATCAGACCTAATAGTGAAGATGCACAGCATATTGCAAGCCATATGTAGCCGTCGATATTCCGTAAACAACATTGGATTTAAAAAAAAAATAAAAAAAAATTAAATACAAACTTAGATTGTGAATCATTTTGAGTAGGTTTTAATTTTCACGCTCAAATTATATAATTATGTGAATTCGCGAATAAAATTGAGTTTGATGGAATCATACTAAAAAGGGTTTCGTAGTTCTCGGAAGTCGTACACGCACTGCGTACGTCTACGTGAGAACATTGCAGGGTACCGTTTCTCGAAGCTCTCGTATCCACTTCTTGACCATAAGCACCCTCGTACCGATCTCTAATACATGACACTCGTTGTCTAGTAGTGGATATGAGAGCTTAGGTAAATATACACGTACATGATGACAGATACGACACAGTAGTGAAACTTACAGTTTGTGACCAAACATTCATTGCTCAGAATAAAGTATTGCTTAATACGTATTTGATTTAATAGGAAAGAAGACACGTCGTGGGTGGATGCTCTATATCCAATGGATTGATGGGGAATCTTGTTTAATTGGTCGAATTCGTTAAAGACTTATAAATAACTTAATAATATGCCATTGTTGAGGCTTTGTAATCATCATTCACTATAATGACATCATATAATTCTCGTGATGCTATATGACAACTGTGTAACTCTTAACCCCACATGAATACAGTTATAATGATTCTTCATTGCCCATAGTTATATTATGGAATATGTTTCACACGACCACGACATCTGCGTTTCTACACTAATAATAGCAAGATAATATTTGCTTGGAGAATTCACTAATGGAGAGGACAACCCTATCCATTATGTCTACACTAGCGCTCTCAGTATTGTATGTATTAGTCTTCAAACATAGTCAGTTTCGTTGATCATTAAATGCACTTTGAAGTATTCTTTGAACAATGTTTATATGATATTCATCTGTGTCATACATAATCACATAACTACATAGTTTCACATGCATATGTTTACCCACTCATCAGCATACTAAACTATATAGTATACCTTTCGAATATCATAAGCAATGCAATTGTATTACGTTGTTGAACTAACTACATGTGCATGGTAACTTACTTAAACATTGTCATGTTCATACAGACATATCTACATTTACGGATTATTTGCTACACAAAAATCAACTATTCCCCTGAAGTACTTTTAATGGAATCACTGTAATATTAGGTATCTTCTTCAAATCGAAGCTTCTTATGCATATTATATTCACTCCTGTGATACATTCTAACTGTGTATTAATATTGACAGACTACCAAACGATAAGTCAGACACTTTAGCTCATAGTGAATGCTTCTAGAAAGAGACACGCTTACTAATGATCTAATGTATACTTTTCATGAAAATCAGGCTCAGGTGAAATGACCACTGCTACTTAAAACACTGGACATGACCATGTATTAAGAAAAGCATATACAAACACATTGCAATTGTACAGCTTCTGTAATACCTACTAGACGTAATTCAAAAACCTTTGTCAATATATGACAAAATATGTTCACCTTCATCAATGCCTCAAAGCTGTACTACTCAAACATCTACACAAGTATCCGATTAGCTTACTGATAAAAAGCATTTCACCACAGCTATCCTTACCTTATGTTGCACATAAAAGTTGTCTGACTTTATCCCAGATACACGAGGTATCTCTAAGGAGAACGACACACTCTTTGTCGGTTGTGGGTTAAGATACAACGTCTCCGGTATTTGGAAAGAGGGTGGGTATCCGGCGTGGTGTGGGGTGGATATCCTGGGAGTGGGGACCGGTGAAGGACAGGGTGTTGGACACGGCGACGCCGGCGTGTCGTGGACGGCGGGACACGACCCACGTCGAGAAGTGTTCCGCGAATTACTCGATGAACGTCTCCGATTTTTGCGGACAACAGTTCCTGCTCGTCCTAGCATGGCTAGAAGTACGAGAAAATGTCTCCTTGGAAGTCACTTGGAAACTTTGGCAAGACCTATTGAAGGCCAGTCACACTCGACAAACGTGTTGACACGTCTATTGACAACTTCATTGCGTTCTGTGAATTACAGATGTCACCGGGCATGTGTCTTGATGCACTCTACATCGATCAAATTGGAGAGGTACCAGACGGTGTTTTTTTCGGAGCTTGCCGTAATATAATCTATGTTCTGTCGTGCTTTCCCTGATCCATATATCGAAACATGTGGGACGTTAGACCCTTAGGGCAAAAATGGAACTTCTTTTAGACAGGAACACCTTCGATGTAGAATCAAACTTCGAGTGCCGCAAAGGTAGACTATCGGACCACAAGCGCGAGAAAACATTGCATTATTATAGCAGGTGCAAATGGCTTTCACAGTAATATAGATTAATTATTACCAGGAGGTAATGTCCAAGGAGCCGACATATTTTAATACCACATTTTCCCTCAAACATACCGGCCACCTTTCATGTCGGTATACACGTTGATGGAGGGCCATGCCCTCTGTCATAACCTACCGGATGTCAGGTGAACGGTAGCGCGCATAATATTGATCTCACAAAATCCTGTTAAGTGAACATTAAATTAAGAGGCACTCTCGAGGTTATCCACGTTCCTGCATTACTCCGAAACGAATCGGGCATAGGCAGGATAACCTTGTTGGCAAAGGTGACAATACGTTAGGTGAGTGAAAGAGCTTTCATAGTTAGCAGGATTTGTTCCGAGTTCTTCTATAGTCTAGTGTGAGAATGTGTCCAGCTTGTCATAGTCAGGAATCTTCAATTGAAAGCAGATGACCTGTAACGGTGCGGCGATTGATTTCGAACGTCTAGTTCCTGTCTTGGTTTATTCTCCAATAGGTTCTCTCTGATTCTGACCTAGTATCCATTAGACCGTGAGTTGTCGCTCTTGCCTGGAGCCATTTCTTATCTGGATTTCTACAAAGTTTGCAAAAGCCGTTTGCGTGAAGGCAATACCAACTCATAATCCACATCAGACAGTTTTGGGGGGCGATTTAAGCGACAGACCGTTGTTTATGCGATATGAAGTTTTTGCGACCACCTGCAGACGTAATTGAATATAACGGACGGTAATTCTTATCAGCCTTCCGTCTCCGCCATTACTGCGACAATCCGGATTTGGACAAAACATCAGATTATCAGCTTTACCCGGTTTCCCGACTCCATCGATTCATTTATAAAGTCCCTGGTCTTTCAATACTTCGTGCACGTGAGAAGTCTTTTGACTTGTGTGGCGCGATTAGTATACGACCTCTGGACGGCGTAGTGTAGATCTTTGACTGGATCGCGTCAGGTGTGCTCACATGATGAACTCATCCGCGGCGTAATTAATATCTGGCTAAATACCAACCCTGTTCTCGAGGTCCCGACCACGATCTTTCCTTCGATCCTAGTGACAGTCCGGTGGAAATGCACCTAATATTAATTTCAATTCCATCAATCCCGATGGATTACAAAGCCTTAGCTTCCACGCATGCTAAAAATGTCAGAGCGGAATCAATGAACATCGCGACAAAGTCTATCAATATGGCAGTAATTTGACTTCAACAGCGAAGCCGTCAGAATCATCACCTGTCATTAATAGGTGAAATAACGCCCCGTGGATACCGGTGTCTTTACAGACAAAGCAGACAATGAGGTAGTGATAAATGGGGCATGCATCAATACTTATCGCGGGATCATAGTAAGTGAATAACGAGTAATCTCTTTAAGCAAGTTTCTCACAGCCTCCGGTAACCATTGTGGAAGCGTCGGCCATCGTAACACAATCGATGGTTAGTGTTTGTTATAGTATAGAGATGCCACGCGTCTTCGATATACTGTTTGCGTAATAGTAATGCAGAAATGCTCTGCGATTAGTCAGCTGCAATTTGCAAATATTTCCGTGATGCAAATCAATTTCCCCATTACTGTGGTCATAGAAACAAGCTCGTTAAAAGATATGTTGTAAACTTTAGTTTTCAATCTCAGATTGATGCGGATACGGGGGGTATTATTCAACAGCAAACATGCGTTTTTTTTATATTTATTTGTCACGATAATATTTGACATGCTTGTGTGATGATGCATGTCTGGCGTATCAATACAATAACATACTGAGGTTGTTTTTGGCATGCCTATTATTACGGGATACGACAACGCTATCTATCTATCCATGAGTCTTCTCCCATAAGGGAAAGACTTCGAATTCGCATACTGGTAGTTTATTCATAGCATATCGTCCTTGTCAATAAAGCAACCATCATTGCCACGTAAAATTAACACACAAGAGAACAATATTATTATAAAACGACACTTTAAAAAAGATTATTAGGAAATGTTCTCACATATACATTGGAAGCAATAACCTCAAAGTTCCCAAAGACAAAACGTTTTCTCTTGGTCTATTTCTGTTAGACACAATTCCAACTGCATGCAACACCATACTGAATCTCATGGGAGATTGCATATTTCAATCATGGAATATTTCTATGCTGAAATTGGCTGCCAGAGGCAAAATCTATCCCACTATTTGCTCTATTGAGCAAGGAGTTCTTTGACAATAATTTCCCCCCCACATGCTAGTTTCAAACTGTCACTTACACACGGTAAATCAAAACCTAAGATTACCTGGTTCATTATGTAAGACGAGATGGGAAGAATAGACTTTTAACTGCAAACTAAGGATGGTGCAAGGTTTCCTAGCAATTTGAACCATACAAAAACAATCTTTCCTACTGGAATTTGCCTTTGGCATTTTGTACACTATTTAACTGCGCGCTTTGTCGACTAGATTACTTCGGAAATACACGCAAATAGACAGGAAAGTGCAATCTCTAAATCGAATAGAAAGACGGCAGACGTCTAGTAGACTTCGATCTCATCAGGTGCTAAGGAATACTTTATACTGTTACTGTCTATGTGCTTTTATTCTCAGTTTACATGCACATCAACATACACTAATTGTGGCTGGCGAGTAATTATTTGGCATTGAAGTCGTAGCCGGATTTGGTAATTCCATGTTTGAAGAAAGCGGCTGGAATTATCAATGATGCAATAGATGTGTATCTACAGATGCGGACATGACTATTAAAGGCATACAATCACAGATATTTATGGCCGTGTTTTACTAGTTCTTAGCTACAACTACAAAGTACATTCA